>JAVQJL010079509.1:0-21206 GCA_036024295.1 Nannoperca obscura
ATTTTTTTTTTGTTTTAAAATATTTTGTTTTTTGTGTGTTGGTAATATTTATTGGCACATTTTTACCCCCCCCCCCCCCCCCCCCCCACGCATTTTATAAACTAGCCAATTAATCGATCATTTGAAAAAATTATGGGAAATAATCATTAGTAGCATAACTAACAAGCCATAGTCCAGGATGGAAATCTAACCTGCGCTTCAGAGGTACAAATGTATCTTCAGTTTCCAGAGAGGTCATTCGTTAAGTTCAGATTGTCAAATATAAAGCAGGTGCTTGTCTGTAGTGGCCAGTGGTGTGAGGCTTTTATTTTCCTTTCTCTCCAGTCCTCCTGTTATAGATTTCATTTGTAATGAGGCAGTAAATAACAGTTATTTGTATCAAGGAAAGACTCCCATGGCACTGAAGGGATCATTAGCAGAGGCGCCTGGAAGCCCCGGACAAAGGCATTAATCCTTTCCGTCCAGCCTGGCAGGTTGATTTCAAAGACTTACTGCAGTACAAATCCTCTGTTGCACATTTTGCCATTTATTTTCATTAAATTATTGATATACAATAGTAGTATTTCTTTCACTGAAGACAGTGTAGTGGGCTCTCAATAATGCATCCACGTTCAGGACAAGAACAATTCTTTTTATCCAACTATTCAAAGTAGCCATTTTATTTGATTTTACTTTGAATGCTTCCACTTTGGTACAAACTGATGATATCTGTCCATATCTTGACCTGCATTTGATGGAAAAGGTTGAAAGGATAATTCCACAATAATAAATGAACCATCAGTCAAACATGTACTTTACTCACTATTGGCTGGCCTACAGGACACATCACTGCGATACATCCGGCCATACTGTGCCTGTACATGTACAGCTGTTTGTAATGCAATAATGTAAAACATCTGTTCTGCTGGGAAAGTGGCTGAGGATTTTAATTGGGTGAGATGGTTGTGGAGGAAAAAAAGAGCTGTCGCGGAACTCTATCACTAAACCTAAACCATTTTTTTACTTTAATTCATCACATTTAGGAGTTATTTATCTGTTTTCTCGGAGGCTAGATATTTAATGAAGTTTTTCTTTTGCTCTTGTAAAGATTAATAACATTCGTGACATACACATGTTTTTGTGATTGATTTCTTTATTGATTGATCTATCATTCTATCTATCATAAAATGATCAATTTACTGTCGTAAAATAGTGAAAAATGACAATCACAATTTCCTGGAGCACAAAGTCTTTAAAATGTCTTGTTTTGTTTTCACAGTAAATGTTTGCTTGATACATGACTTAAAAGATTCATACTAAATGGTTCACTGATTAGTTATTTGCGTACATTCCTGACACGATCACCTTTATCACCACTCTTCTCTTGTGTAAAGATCTGTTTTAGTTTAAAAATATATATATAATTATGTGAGAATTGTTGATCACAGTTCCACTATGAGACCCACTCGCTTGCTCACAAAATCCCACAGTTTCAGCTCTGAAATGTTCAGGTCACACAAAAGAGGCCCTCGGTGGTTTGATGCTGTTAATGACTTTTGTTGAACAGAGTGTGTGGCAGCATCCGTGGGGGCAACAGACTGCGCCGTCATCTGTTGGGTAAACATTTGCGCTGGGGCCCAGTTTTTCACCCCCTTTTGGCTGAGTCTGCAGGACTCCAAACGCCCACCAGCTGGCTGTCCGGCAAAATGCGCAAAGCAGATCCACCCGACCTGACGAGCCGGAGGCACAAAGCATCTCCAACGTTTGAATGAACAGTTCGTGGGTACAGATTTATTTGAGTTTGTGAATGGCTTTAAAGATGATCTTCCTCTTATGAAAATACCCATCAAAAATGATTTATTGTAGTATTGAAAGCTATATATACGTACAAACATGCATACATATAAATAAAAATCCATACCGAGCATTCGGTGCTGATGTTTGTCAGTGTTCAGTCAGTTTCTTTAAAAAAGGATTAAGGTTTGATAAAAAAGTACAGATATCATCACTACTGTTCTCAAGTTCTCAAAAAAGCATACAAATAAAGAACTTTACCTAATTACAAAATGTTTATCATAAAGAAATATCAACATTTAAGACTTAACTAGGGCTTACATTTAAGGACTTTTTAGCCTTGAACAAGTGATTCAACTCGTCTGACAGAAATATTTTTTAAACAACACTGAATGAACATGAATCTGGAGCTAAAAAATATTTTCAGAAACAAAAGCTCTCCATCCATCTGGCTGGTCATAGTAACAGCTGAAACAAAACAAAAATTGAGAAGATCAACCCACGAACGGGAAGCTGCAATCAACTCCACACTTACTGCTGTCTGTCTGATAGCTACGGGCTTCGCTGATGTGGCCTGACGCTCCAGATTCAAGCACACGAGTGCAGTCGGAGATGGAACTCCTCCACAATCTTCACGCTTCAACAGCCGAGTGGTGACATGCTGCATCCACGGCGGCCACTTGGACAGAGAGAGAGACAGAGATGCACTTTTGCCACCCAAGATCACGATTCTGTATGATGCTGAATTTGATCAGATATTCTGTATTTAGGTGCTCGACGTGACATACAGTATCTACATTTTAATATATTTATTGAAATGAATTGTTTATGCTGCCTGAATTGGGCAGAGCGGCTGATTCCTCTCTGTTTTCTGCCCTTTTGTTGTTTGTGTATTCATCTTGTAGCCTTTTGACTTTTTAGCATTGAACCAATATCATTGTTGGTACAGGGAGAGATTCATGCTCATCCTAGTGTTGGAAGTGGTGGCTTTTTGGTGGTATGTGGGAATTTTAGTTATCCAATTTCAGTTTCCTGATTAAAATAGAAACCTACACTTTGCATTGCAAGTGTAAGATTAAAGCATAAAAGCAACTGATTCTTCTCAGCTTCAGCACTGCTCTCAAATTATTCCAAATCCTTTTTTTAAAGTTAAATTATACAGTGTGTTATAAGATTTGTTTTAGCTGTAACAGTTTCGTCACAATGTATTAAGCTGTTATTTGTGTTGAGTACATTTACTCAGTTACTGAACTTAATACTAATTTCCATTTTATGCAACTTTATACTTCTAAAAGAGGCAAATATATCGTACTTTTTACTACATTTAGAACATACTTCACTGGGTGAAATATGGTCTAAATGTAAACATAATCGGCATCTACAAATAGTCTGATTTGTTTGAATGTGGTGAAATCATGTCAAATGAAAAACCATCTAAGCTCCAGAAGCTGTTATGTGTGTTTTTTTCTCTTTTGTTTGGGAAGATGGTCCTCAGAAATGTTTTAACAATCACAGGTGATCCTTAAGTTCCAAAAGTTTGAGAACCCCTGACATAGACCATCGGTCTGCAGAATGAGTACTTTTAGTACATTTTGCTGATAATACTTACATACTAAGGTTTTGGTATTAGTACTTGTTCTTAAGTAAAGGATCCGAGTACTTCTTCCACTGCTGTTTATGTCATGTTGTTAAACAGAGCCTATATGGGGATAAAGGCTGACAGAGTTGGAAAATGTGGTTGCTGTTAGGGCTGCAACTAACGATTTCTTTCATTATCGATTAATCTGCCGATTATCATATCATCGTTTAGTCTATAAAATGTACAATTTTTTTTTAAAATTCATCATAATTTCCTAGAGCCCAAAGTGACGTTTTCAACCAACACTCCAAAACCCATCCACTTTCATTTGATGTCATAAGTGACAAAAAAAACTGCAAATCTTCCCATTTACAAAGCTGGAATTAGCAAATATTTCACTTTTTTGCTTGAAAAATGACAAACGGTTCATCGATTGTCAAAATAGTTGACGATTAATCGACTAATAGTTGTAATCGTTGCAGCTCTAGTTGCTGTGTGAGACCAGTGTTAGTGTTTAAACAAAAATTTATTTCTGGAACACACAGTAACTTGATATCGAGTGGTACCTCACTGTTCAGGAGGCATCACCTGCCCCACTGTCAACATGACTTCATTATGTTGTGATGCGTGAGGTGTGAACCTTGTCAAGTACATTGGGCTGTTTTGTGTTAGTAGACTTTGGAATAGATGAGGAAGGGGAGTTTGTGTCATGAAAGTATACTATGAAAGAAGATATTCTTGAGAAACGGAAGATGACAAACCTCCAAACATATAGTTTTGATTAATAGTGACAAAACTATAAAATGCAATCTTTTCAGCAGGAAAAGCCCAGCTCATACCACAAATGGGGTGGCATGCAAAAGTTTGGGCACCACCTGCTTATACGCATCAGCCATTAATTCTATTTTAATAAAACCTCTTGTAAGATGGGCGGGACTCTGCGACAGTGCTTTAAACTGGTTTCAATCCTATAAACTGGTCAAACATTCCACATTAGATATGCAAGCTCTGTGGACATTTCTAAAAACGTATTCAGACATGAATTTAATTTACGTTTTTATCTCTTTCTACTTCCATTTCTACTTTTGTTTCTCTGGCTTTTTATCGCTTTTTTAGGGGGCTTATTTTTTTTATTTTTTATCCACATATTGTGAAGCACTTTGAGCTGCATTCTATGTAATGTAGTGTAAAAATAAGGTTATTATTTTGAGGATTTTTCTAAATCCATTTAAAACGTGTTTGGATTGATTTTGACAGCTTGTGGCTTCCATACGGTTGAGGTCAGACAGAAACAGGATAATTTACTTTCATAAAGAAGCTTTTGCCGTGCAGTGATTTTATTTGCGTTCAATCTTTTGCAGGTGAATACTGAGTGCAGGAAGTCTGTCACCCAGAGAGGGACGAACCGCTTTGATTGTATGACATGAAAGTAAAGAAGTCATTGAAATTCACGAACCCATTCACATCATATGTCACGGTGCATGTCATGGCCGTTGAACTATACTGTGCACAGCATTACATCATGCAACATGGCCCCATATCACATATCATAGTAGTTTTTCCATGTTACGTGATACTTGGCACTGATTTTTGCATGGAGTGGTTGCCTGTTCGAGAAGATGAATAAAGGTTTGATGTGGACAACACAGTGTTAACTGCATTTCAATTACTCTTATATAGGGTTTTTTTCTCCCTATAAATAGGAAGTAAGAGAAACTGACAAAGGCAGGTTTGGACTAAGTGGCAGATAAAGACAGACAGACTGGCAAACAAAGAGGGCTAACAATGACTGTATACAGGCGGGTTACAGACACTGTGGGCCAGCGAATCACAAAGAATCTTGGTGTCAATGGTAACTGTAGTAGCAGCAGTCACTCTCATCTTTCAGTTCTTCCTCTCATTTAATTGCTGGTGACAAGGGGAATAACTGGCTCCTGACATTGGAGAGGCTGCTGGTCTGTGCAACAGCCTGCAGGCGACTGTACACAGTGCTCTCCAAGTACCTGTACTAGAAAGCAATGATGAGCAGTAATTAGCTCGAGGACCCCAGAGAGTCTGTGCACTGAGCTAGTTGTTTCCTGCCTGTGGGGCAGGCGTCCAGCGTTTATGCAAATGCAGTGATTACTCAGCTGTAGCGTAGCGTGAAGTACAGACTTTGTCTTACATGACGGAAACATCTCACTCCATCACAGAGACCGAACGGAGAATAACAGTGGACTCGAAAGAGAGTGAAAAACACTGTTGTAATGTGAATTCATTTCATCCCATAAATTATATAATAACACGATGATGAATGTTTTAAGTCTTTAGGCAAGGCAAGTTTATTTATATAGCACCTTTCATACAAGGATGCAATTCAAAGTTTATAATGAGAACAGTCAGAAGGACAAGGTTGATTTAGCATTCAACCAGTGTGAGTGGTATTGCAGAGTCTTACAGAGTCAACAAATCTTATTGCAACTGTTAGTTAGCAACCAATGCTATGTAAACACTCAAATGACAAGTCTGTTTCTGAGCTCAGAGGCAACAGTGCTGCACCGACACTGCCATTTCTTTTAACTGTGCATTATTTTGATGAATTAAAGAGAAACAGCTGTCGCGAATCCGTGCGGCCACTCCACCGAGCCCTTATTGCACGGGGCAGTTGTAACAAATTGGACCTGAAGCCAGATCTCCCACATGGGAACACAAACAGCTACAGTACCGGTCAGCCAAAGGTGAAGTCCTCAGAGCCAAGATGTCCTGGTTACAGAATGCATCATTGTTATGTGTAGACAGCGAGAGCAAACTAAGTCAGCACTGTTTGGAAATGGTAGTGTTAAAGTACGCACTGTAGATTTAGCCGTCTAGGATGATTGATGGATTTATAGTAAGAGTCCATTAGCCAGGGATCCACTCACAGGGTCCTACTCAGGTGTGTCAAGTGTGTGCTTTTGATTTCATGCTCAGGAGCAGCTAACATTATTCTGACACGTTGCTGCTGTGCTTGCAGGATGGTTGCAAAATCAGATTTTACAATATGTTCTGACCAAAAACCCCCAAAACAATATGTATCAATACTGTGGAATATTTTGGGGATGACTTGTTGTTGTGATGGCAGAAGACATTTACACGTACACGTAGTTGCCTTTTAAAAAGGTACCTTTTACTAAAATTGTTTCAGTCTAATACATCAACCCTGCAATACTTACTATATGAAGGTGCTGAACTTGGTTTGAGGCTGTAGTTTGTGGTGCTCTTGAACCTCTTGCTCTTGTTTTTTTTTCTACATTTATTTAAACTAAAGTGGACAAAATATTCATCTTCATATTGGCTCAAGTACTTACTAAAAGTACTGCTGAAATTGATGTAATAATGTTCTTGTGTAGTGTTTGTAGAAGCAGAAGTGCTGTGCAGGTAATAGTACTGTCAGCAGACAGCAGTAATAGGTACTTCACTGTCATGCAGCCTTTACCTCCAGGAAAAGCCATAATTTGAGTTGAACTGCAATATAATATATATATATATTATATTAAAATTAATAAAGTGTTGACAGTGTGAGCTACTACCTAGTTATTTATAGTTTATTTTATTTATTTCAGTATGAGTCTTTGCATGCCCATGTCTCATGTTGAATTGAATTTGTGTTTTTCTTTCTTTTTTCCTTGGTTTAGTGTATTTAATAAGTGTTATGTGTATGCTCTTTTATCACAGACAGAATTCAATTAAAAAGGATAAATGGACAAAAATATATGTACCTTCTAAAAGAGAACAGGAAGATTTTCTTGATCGATATTCAGACCTATAATTCATAATAGAAAAAGATCAAATAAGATAAAGATACATGGTTAAATGTAAAAGTCTGTGCAAAGGTACCATCTACATCTTTGAAGCATGCTGGCCTTGGATTGAGATCTGCATGTGGATGAGGTGTGATCGTCACAGCTCATGTCCTCGTCAGGAGGTCTGAAACAGCGTCTCCTGAGCAGCGCCCGCCGCTCACTGCAGCCCCGCTGCATGTGATGCGGGAGCTTGACGAGCACACTGGCGCTGTAATCAGTCTCTCTGCTGCAGGGGAACTCGCTCTCCAGCCGTCTCTTGTGCATCCACTGTTGCTTCTGTTTATGTTTGCACATTTTCCTCATCCAGTCAGTCATAATCTTGCTGTCTCTTTAGTTGTCTCTCTCTGTCTCTCTCTCTCTCTCTCTCGCTCTCTCTCTCTCTCTCTCTCTGCCTCGAATAAGTGGGTGGGCGTTTTTTTATTATGGCTCCTCTAACCCAGCAGCCATTGACTTGTAGCTAATAAGGACAAGGGATGAGGGGTGGGAGAGTTAGGGAGGAGATGGCTCCACTGATAGTGATGGTATGAGACTGATCTCCAGCCTGAGGTCAACAAGCCCAGAGCAGTATGCACACACATACAGTGCACATATTACCAGTAAGTTTCAAATTAAATTTTAAGGACTATCCTTGTTAACCAAAATATTTTTACAAGACATTTACAGACTGGTGACAAATTCTTGTATAGAGGTGGGGGCCGTAGTTCTGGCTTAAATAGGGTCCAGTTGTTCCCTTAGAGAGAAGGGTCACTGCAGATCAATATAAAGTTACACTGAGTTACAACATGACCATATGCTCACAGTCACCAGATCTCAACCCAGCTCAACATCTATGGGAGATTGTGAAGCGACTCGTTAAAAGGCACTCTCCACCTTCACCATTGTATCACCAAATAAGGGAATATCGTTTGGAAGAATGGTGTTCATCCCTCCAGTGGAGCCAAGGAGCGCTGAAGCTGTTCTGGAGGCTTGTGGGTGGAACAACACCTTACTAAGACACTTTAGTTGTCACCGATCTGTATCTGCAGGAATAAGTTTCTTATTTCACAGCTGTTTCACGTGGGGGAAAATAAAAATTGTACTCCAGCTTCTCTTCCACAGAATTGAATTGAATTGAAAGACATGCAGGTTAGGTTAATCGATGAGTCTGTGATTGACTGTTGACCAGTCCGGGGTGTGCCCCGCCTCTCGCCCAGTGTCAACTGGGATTGACTTCAGCTCCCCCTTGAACCTCTGAGGATAAGCGGTATAATGATGACGGATGGATGAATGTTATATCTTTTCAACCGAAATGTCTGGCTCCAGAGTCGTGTCGGTCTTCTCGTCTAACACTCGGCAAGAAAGTGTATTTCTCAGAAGTCAAACTATGCCTTTTAAAGCAAAATGACTGAAATAGTACATGAAATAGCCAGGAAGAGATGAAGAGACCCTGAAGATGATTACAACGTTAGATATTCACACTAGAACATGTTACCTAACACTTGCAATTTGAAGCTCTTTTCCTGTGATGTTAGCTGCTCAGTCAGAAGTGCAACAGACTTTCCACCCATAGAGGTCAGTGCAGCAACGCATTTGCTCCAGTCAAGCTTTAGTGGAGCATTTCTATGAGACTGTAGACTAAAAGGAATACTCGTCTACATCATTTAAATTCATATTTTCTCAAATTACCATTGTTACGAAATAAATGAGCCGGGTTTCGTGGTGACGTCCCAGTAGCTGAGGATTGTGTTTGCTCCTGAATTTATCTCTACACATAAAAACTGAACCTACGCTCCTAGCCGCTTCGTCATCTTTAATCTGTCAGCCTTTGATCCTGTATGGAGACGAATACAACCAGTCATGTGACAAAGCAACCAACACACACACACACACACCTGGGTTTCTGTCACCTCCCACTCATTAATTTGCTCAGGCTCTGTGGTTTTAAGAAACAGGCTCTTATTATGTCCTGCATCTATTTGCACAGTTTTGCATTTAAATGAGTTTAGATTTGAATAGGACATATAAAATTACACATTTCAGTGCTTTATCATTGGATTTTGCCCCTTGGATGTCAAATTTAATATTTATCACATAAAGAAAGTTGTCACCCTGTGGTTGTCTCACCAAAACTGGTACTTTGTATCCCTCCTGGTGATAACATGTTATTATTTCCATCTTCTCCAGGGCTCAGCTGATTCCTACACAAGCCGACCGTCTGACTCAGATGTGTCCCTGGAGGAGGAGAAGGAGGGCGGCCGGCAGGAGAGGGAGCAGCAGGCCACTGTCCAGCTCGAGAGGGCAAAGGTCAGTTTCACTGGGAACTATTTACAGGACAACAGAGCTAAACGCTGTACTGTACATCACATAAAAGTCATATAATCTCAGCTCACAAACAAAACACACATGACTCAGTTTCACAGAAACACGTAAACTAGTGAGTGCTTAACTGTGACTAATCTATCAGTAAATTCATTTATGGTTAAATAGAATAAAACCAGTAAAATTAGAATCCGGTTTATTGACAAGGAATTGACAAGGAATTTGCTTTGGAGTATAGGTGCATAAATATATACAGATATTTAAATAAAGCCATTAAAGCAAGTCCTGTAAAAAAGCAAGTCAAGAAAACAAATATAAAATAGAGAAATTAGCAGAAAATGTGGGGAAAGATAAAATTTGAAAAAAAAAGACAATATTAAAGGCATCAACTTAATCGATCTATTACGGGCCAGTAGTTCATCGTAGAAAAAGATGAAAATGATAAAAGAATTAAAAAAATGTATATAATAGATGCGTCTGAGGGAGCCATCTTTGCAGACTTTCAAGGCACTTGAACTCACATTTTGGGTTGTGGATGTGGCTATTTAAAGGTGGAAACCTCGAGCAGAACCAGGCTCTGGGGTGGGCGGTCATCTGCCTTGACCGGTTGAGTAACGTCTCTCTGCCGTATCTCTGTGAATCCACTGCTGCTTGTTTATGTTAGAAACAGTTTCTGTATTAAATTTCCACAATTTCATATTTTGTGGTAGGAGATTTGATCCATATCGCACATCCGTATTACATATTCGTGTTGTTGCCTGATCGCCGTGCTAACTCTTTTCTTACAGACTAAAGCAGTGGCATTTGCTGTGAGGACCAATGTCAGCTACTGTGGTGCTCTGGATGAGGATGTTCCTGTGGCGGGCACTGCCGTCTCCTTTGATGCAAAGGACTTCCTCCACATCAAAGAGGTACAATTCAGGCACTAATGCTAAACCTGTGGTGTTGTATGGGCGGTTTATAAATCCCATGAGCAGGTATTGCTTTTGTACTTTATGTAGTTTTTACCTTTTATTTTCTCATTAAATTGTAACGTGAGCAATCCGTTCTTTTACGACCACGACCAAAGAAAGTCAGTACTGGTCAACAGTTAGACTGCCATTTTAAATCAGGGGTCTATGTATATTAAACTGCAGGTAACCATAGCAACTTTTAGTTGAATGTCTGCCGTTAACTCACTGGTCATACAAACCTGGCACTGAGGAAAACTGGCTGCCACCGATCTCAAAACAACACCTGAGAAAACATTCTCACCAGCAGCAACGTCTTTTTAGTAGCTGTCCCGCAGCTTTCCATCGGAACAAATTATTAACAGATGGAGCTGGCCCTTTTTGTCCTGGAATTATAAATGTTCACATTTCCTTTTCTTTTCAGCGCACTTTGACAACTTCTTCTCCGTGTTGACTTAAATGCTCAAGTTGAAAGTTCACCACCACAAGGTCTATTCAGGAGCTTTTCTGGAGCTTTCGGTGTTCCCTTTTTGTTGTGATGTAACACAAATTGTGTCAGCAATGTATATCAGGTGTTGGTGTTGCCACCATCTCGTCCATTATTTAAAATATATTGGGGAAACCTTGATGATGATATCTTGTTTGGTGTCTACAATAAATGTTGGCACTAATTGGAATCAAACTGTCTATATGTCTATATCTCACAGAGTAATGTGAAACCCTGAGGTTTCCTGTCTATTTTTTTAATCTCTCCAATAAACAGAAGTACAACAATGACTGGTGGATCGGCCGTCTGGTGAAAGAAGGCTGTGACATCGGTTTCATCCCGAGCCCTCTGAAGCTGGAAAACATCCGACTTCAGCAGGAACAGAAGAGAGGACGCTTCCACGGGTCAGTAGGACTGGATGAGAAGTGGGATGTGAGGGTGCAGGAGGTGCAGGAATCAGCAGCAGCAGCAGCAGCAGCAGCAGAAACTGTGGAAGAGACGCGCGGATCAAAAGGGTTAAAGAGAGTTGGAGGGTTCGGGATGTGTTGAGGAGAGAGCCACTTCGGGGATGAGTAAAGCCTGGCAGTTGAGCCGGCAGATAGGGAGGAAGTGAGGTGGATGAAAGCCAAGCTGTGCTTTGTGTGGTCCAACCTCTCAGAGGTGTGCCTGGATCGTGGCCACCACAGAATTTTCCATCAGATGGAGCGATGAGTTTCAGCCGCTAAGGCAATTAGAGATGTTGAGTTCAATCATCTTGTTGCCTTGAGTCACTTCGCTCTTCTGTTTCTGTTTTTTTATTCCAAAAAGCCCTTTTCTCTGTAGCTTCAATGATAATGGAGTGAAAAAAAGATGCTTTTTAAGTGATGACATGCAGTTACAGCACAGTGAAGCTGAGTCAGTTGACAAATATGATTAATCCAAGCTCAAGACGTTCTATTTTTATTTACATTTTTTCCTATATTTATGTATTAGTTAGTTTTCTATTACATCAAGACTTTCAGGGGTTCTTGTTGCAGGTTCTGTGAAATGTTATTTGCATCTAAGAAATAATATACACTGCTGAACAGCATTTACTGTCTTTAGCTAACTATTCCCCAGGTGTCAGAGGTGTTATTCTGAAGACATCATGCTGGATTTCACATTAACACTTTTCTCTTTCCATTCACTGTTATCATTGCAGCAGTAAGTCTAGTGGAAATTCCTCCTCCAGTCTGGGAGAAATGGTGTCGGGCACATTCAAGCCAAACCCCAACTCTGCAGGTTGGTCCCACAGATACGAGTCTATTTAGGCCTGAGAGGAGACAGTGTGGTCCGACTCACAGGGGGAATTGTTTGTCTTGGTATCTGTGTCTGTATAACACCTCCTTTAGGCTTTATAATGTCTGATATAATGTAAATCCACGTATAGTCTCGCTTACTCACCTGGTCTTTCCTTTATTTTTCAGGAAAACAGAAACAGAAAGTGGTGAGTAAACTTATTTAAAGCACATTAAATAATCAAAGAGCTTGAGTTATTGAGAAAAGAAGTATACAAAAAAGAACTGTCCACAACTTTGTTTATTGAAATAATTTGTCATATTTATTGTTAAGTAAACACTTTTTTTGAAATGAGGTCCTTTTTATATGTTATATGTAGAGTGCACACTGGAATAATATGAATGTTTTAGGTGAGGTATAAATAAATATATAAAGTGATTAGTTACCCAAATTAACCAAATTGATATTTGATCTTTTTATGAATAGTTTTATTAGTTTCTTTTACTGTATTTTTTATATAATTATTTTCTTGTTGATACATGTTTGTTACTAAAACTATACCTTGGTTGATTGACAGGTTTCTTAATAGCAGGTTAGCAGTGATAACATTGTTCTATGCTGGAGAAACTACTGTTTTAACATTAACCACAGATCATGCCTTTAAGTAACTTGTCACTTGTACTTAATCAAAATTGAGTTCTCAACAAACTAAAATGGACTGCTTATTGGGAAACTGCTGCCAATAATTGGTAGCAGTTTCTTATTAAATTTCTCCACTAACAAACCGAACAAAATAATAACCTTTTTAAGTGTTATTAATGTTAACTGTGGATCACAGCTTGCACAGAAATCAGGAATATTTCATTGGATTCTGGGCATTGTTCATTTCATGAGGGTCTTCTGTAGACATGGATGAGCAGTGTTATATAATTTAGAACTATCCTCTTTGATTTAAGTCAAGCCAAAGCCAGTGGGTTATATTAAATGAATTGCTTTCTGCATCTGAGTCAGATTTTACTTCACTTCAATAGTGATAAACCACATGCAGCAGAACATCATGTCCCGTGATGACATGTCTATAGCTTTAATCAGTACTGTTTAATATTCATAGAGAATCATGTAAGCCTTTTATTTATGTGAAAATGAAACATTGCTGTGAAGCATCCTTCCATTTATATTGACGGAACTTGGACGAATGCTTGGTTTCTTTAGAGAGACACTTGCTAATATTAAATCTCCGCCCCTCCAGGCTGAGCACATCCCTCCGTATGACGTGGTTCCCTCCATGAGGCCGGTTGTCCTGGTGGGACCGTCCCTGAAAGGTTACGAGGTAGGACGCGCTGCTGCACCTCGAGCCGTCTGACTCAGCCTCTTTCTCTCGGCCACAAATGAAATCTCTGAATCCTTATATTACTTAGCCAACTGTTTCATATAACTAATAATAGAAACATCAAATTTTCAAGCTTGTACACTTACTTCATTTTCATAAAGGCATTTTCTACATTACTGTGTGAGGCCTAGATGCACACTTTTTATAATGAAAACTCAATACAAAGATTGTTGGTATGTTGAAAATAAGAGACAACTGACAGGAAAGAAGACCGACATTACAGTTGTAGTTTAGTTTAGTACAGTTGTGTGTTAAAATACACTTGGAAATGGGAAATGTAACAGGGAAATGTAAAATTCAGCATTGATGTAGGTTATATAACATAATGCATCCATTATGGGCCAAGCTGACTAACGCCTTATGTTGCATCACGCCGTTGGACTAAGACTAAGATTCCCATCAATACAACATTTAAAACTGAAGCTGCTCATTGATTATCAGTTAGCATTGGAACCACAGGGTAAGCAATAAAGGAGGCAAAGGAGCTGGTGGGAGGTGGGAGCCGGAGTCAGTTGTCATGGAATCACATTCTGGTGTTGCCGTGGCAACAACCTTCCGGGTAAACTGCATCAGTCTGGAAAAGTGGAGCACGGTTTCAAATTAGAAACAGAGAATAATGTGTACCGCACTAAGGTTTTTGGGAGAAGATGAGTGACTAAACTGGTATTTAATGTCTCCATAAGAAATCTGGTTTGTCACATCAGACACCAGCAGCAGTGATATTCCTTCTGCCAGTGGCACAGAGTGAGGATGGGGTTACTTTTATTCATTACAGGGTGCCTTATAAGAGAGTACCTTGTGTCATGCTTGTGTGAAGGTACAGTTGCACCACTGCAACTATTCAGATCCTTTACTTAAGTAGCAATACCACAAATACTCCATTATAAGTAAAAGCTGTGCATTCAAAATTTTACTTAAAAAAGAGCACAGAAGTATTATCAGCAAAGCATTTGTTATACAGCAGAATGCCCCCTGGTAATGTGATATTATTATATATTAGATTATTAGATTATCAATAGTCCAATATGTTTGTAAACAGCATTTTAATGTTGCAGCTGGTTGAGCTGTACAATAGTGACTTCATGTACTGTTAGGTAGTCTAATCCGTAATGACGCATTATATTTTAAAAAGTGATTATGTGTTTATAGGTAAATTTTAATATTCAAAGTAACAAGTAACTGCATAAAGCAAGATAAATGTAGTGGAAGAATAAAGTAGTAAAGTACCTCAAAACTGAACTTGGATACATTACATGAGTAAATGTAGTTGGTATCTTTCCACCATTGTACAGTTGGATATGTTTTTCCTTCTTGATTGATAAAGTCGTTGTACAGTACATGTTAAAAGCACTGAATTTCATCTGACAACTGCTCCATGTTTCAGCTCAAAGGATGTGCATGTCAACCCTCCGACACTGTCAGGCTCATCTGAACAAATCAGAGTGACAACAGGCACAGCCAAACACAAAGCTTTGCCTGTTTTGATTCATGTATCCATCATGTATTCACCGCCTTGAGTCAAACTCCTCAGACCAAGAGGATGACTGTTTGCCGGGCTACTCCTTGTTCTTGGATTTCTGTTTCAATTCAAGGCCTCTGGCTGGCGTTCGTATTCATCAGCAAAAGCTACATCGGAGGCTGCACTTTGTGAATCGCCCTAATGCGTCACCTGTGCGTTGGTCTTTGGATGCCATCAGAATAAATAGAGTCCATTTCCTCTTGTTTGCTGCTCTATGGCATATTCAGTAAATGTGAAAGGATGCTGATGTTGTGGGCCTCTTTTGTTTGCTTGTGACATGCCTGACACTGACACTATGTTTTCTTAGTTACCTGATATTCTTCTCCCTCCTCTTCCATTTTCACCTTGTGTCCTCCGCCCGTAGGTGACAGACATGATGCAGAAGGCGCTGTTTGACTTTTTGAAGCACCGGTTTGATGGGAGGTGAGCTGTCAAGTGGAGGCAGCGTCAGTCATACAGTGCGTTATCTTGCTGCCAATTTGCTCTCTATGACGCGTCTATTTTGTTTTTGTTTCAGGATATCCATCACAAGGGTAACAGCTGACATATCGTTGGCCAAGAGGTCAGTACTAAACAACCCCAGTAAGAGGGCCATCATTGAGAGATCCAACACCCGCTCCAGCCTTGGTAAAGCTACAGGAACTGTTTCACTCAATGATGTGCATGTCTTGTAGGTGTTGAGGCTGTGGCTGCTTAGTAATTACCTCCATAGTCCCTCTTGTTCATAGCTGCTCCGCTTTATGTTGTTGTCTTCTTGTAGCGGAGGTCCAGAGTGAAATAGAAAGGATCTTTGAGCTGGCCAGGTCTCTGCAGCTGGTAGTGCTGGATGCAGACACCATCAACCATCCAGCACAGCTCATCAAGACCTCATTAGCACCCATTATCGTCCACGTTAAAGTGTCCTCACCTAAGGTAAGATTAAACGCTTAGATACTAGGTAGCCATCCAATAAAACTGCAGATTTTCACATTTGTTGCCCTCTCCTAGCAGGATACTGTATATAGTTTTAAAGCTGCAGTTGGAGGCTTTTGAGGATTAATATTATTGAATGATAAAAGAATAACTTGCTCATCAAATCTCAAACAGTTTTTGTTTAATTTCGCTGCTCATTTCAAAATGAAACATGACAAAACCCACCCAGGCAGTAAGGAGAAGTCTTAGGCAGAAGGCATGACTTTAACACTTGGTAACCCTAACTCTCTGTAGCTGCTATTTATTCCATAATTGGAGATATTTCCTTGTGTTTTTTCTACTATACATGTGCTTCCCACAGGTCCTCCAGCGGCTGATCAAATCAAGAGGGAAATCTCAAAGCAAACACTTGAATGTGCAGCTTGTTGCAGCAGAAAAACTAGCACAGTGTCCCTCTGTGAGTAAACTTCAATCAGCCTTTTAAATCCAGTCTACTTTGTTAGGTGTGTTTCTTATTATGTGGTGAAACTTAAGCAGCGGTAGCAGCTACACTTTTCTTCTTCCTTTTCCACCTCAGGAAATGTTTGATATTATTCTGGATGAGAACCAGCTGGAAGATGCATGTGAACACCTGGCAGAGTATCTGGAGGCATACTGGCGTGCTACACACACCTCGCTTAGCACGCCACTCAACCCCCTGCTGGGACGCAATCTGGGCTCCACTGCTCTCTCTCCGTATCCTGCTGTCATTCAGGTGAACTTGTCAAACAGAAAGGGAAAAAGTTGCATTGTATTCTCTTTCTTTGGTAGTTCATTTAAAGTCTGAACTCCCTGATTAGTTATCAGTGTGTTTATATGTTGCCTAGCTGTAATTTTCAGTCATGCTGCACTATAACTTCACATTTATCAACTTTCCGGACAGAAGAAAATATACAATTACACCTTAAAGCCATAGCTGCAGATGCACGAATTATTGCTAAAATCATATTTTCTAACAACAGGCTGAAAGCAATACTTAAATCTTAAAATATTGACAAAAGGTAGTTGTAAAGTACCAAAATGTCTGTAGGAAAATCCTCCAAATACTATAATCCATTTGTCTGCTATCCAAGTGTTCAGTATGTTCAAGACATTAACTTTTTGCCAGAATATGGTGCAATAATACAAAAGTCCTGTGTCACACTACTGCTCAGGACTCTACAGCTCCACCCAAAGTAGGGTATTTATGAATTAAATGGTTAAACTATGAAGTAATTTTCAACGTTTGCAATACTTTACAAACCTTTTGCCATTTTTTTACTAATGTCTAACATTGTGAATCATGCATAATTATGTATCTATTCTGCTAAACTGTTGTGTCACATGTTTAATGAAGCAAAACACTATATAGAATCAGTGTTTCTTCTCTCAAACAGGCCCAAAGAAACCGCAACAGCAACCACACAACAACAGATCATTCACCCGTCGAACGTCGCAGCCTGATGCCTGCCGATGAGAACTACCATAACGAACGGGCGAGGAAGAATCGCAACCGTCTGTCCTCGGGCTCACAGCACAGCCGGGACCACTCGCCTCTGGTGGAGGAGGACTACCAGGACCCCTACCAGGATTCTTACAAGCCTCATCGTAACCGAGGATCCCCAGGAGGCTACAGCCAGGACTCCAGGCACCGACTTTGAGCTGTGGCCTGCTGTAAACAAAGTGTAGGCTTGCCTTTTCTAACCAACCACCATGGACAAAATAGTAAAGGCAGCTTTGCTGTAACATGATAAAACTACTACACTCATTTGGACTGTAACAACCTTGTATCGATGTGTAGTACCTAATTTTCCCTTTGGCCTCAGCTCCTGCCAAACGAGCATTTGAACCTAAGAAAATTAAGAATTCTGCTCTTGCATAGATGTGAACAAGGGACTGGATAGGAAAGTAGCACAAGAGCAGAAAAGTTCTGTTTTTTAAAGGGAAGGTTAAAGCTGGACCTGTTCTGAATATGCCCCAGATGTGGCTTGTGAGAGAAGTACTGGCAGGTGATAGTGTGCAACATAGGCTCTTCTGGACCCTCCCCGCCCGCCAACTCAGCTGTTACTGTAGCATGCAAGTAGGACTGTAATTACAGGTCACTACCTGCCTCAAGCCAGTGCCAGACAGCAAGAGCATCGAGCGGTGATGAACCTGTTTGCACGCGACCAGGAGCTGCTAGAAGCAGAGTATAATGCATCTTTAATGCTCCTCAACTTTGTTTGCCAGTGTCCTCGATGTGAGTGTAATAAATCCTTTGGAAGCCTGTTCCCAAATCCAGAGTTTTACATTTGTTTTGAAGTGACATGGACAGTGTTGTGGTGTTCTCTTCAGGGTGTATACAGTTGCTCCCTGTGCCCTGTCATTGTTATTTCTTAATGCCATTTTTGTCATTAATCATATCAAGACAGGAAAATAAAAATCATACACATAGTTATACATTTCAAAGCTCCAAACCTCAGGAATGAGAGGTAATTTAGACCTAGAGGTGTGCTGACAGATGTAGCGTTTATGTTCTTACCCATCTGACCCATCTGTTAAATTGTTACAGATTTTATGATTTAGTTGTTTAAAAAAAGCTAGTAATATAAGGAAGGAACACTTCCAATACAGGTGTCACTAGAATGGTATACAGACTTCCCTTATATAGTGCTTTCAACCTTAAGAATGCTCATACCAGCATGTTTTCCATATGCCATGCATTTATCACCTGCTGTTGTCTGTCATGTGTTTGGCTGGAGATCATCTAGAATTGATAGAAATGGATTTCAGTGAGTGAATTATATTGAGGGCTTCCACATGTAAATACAGTCAAAATAACTGAAGGAAAGAGACTTTCAGTGCATTAAATTCCATTCCTGTCATTTCTTCTTTCAAAGCCAACTTTATTATAAAAGGTTAAATCAAGTAAAGTAATAATTTTATTAAGTAGCAATTTAACAGACCCCCTTTTCCATATTTTCATCTGTAGCTTTTTCATTGGATTCAATTTCATACAGTTTTATTAAAAACTCATGGAAGTGCAGAGCGGTTCCCTGCATTTATTTATCAGATGAATTTACTTGTATCCTGCCAGCTAATAGAGTATTCATATATCATTACCTTTTAATGACATATCGTATCTTGTAATTTAATATTTGTTGAAAATCTCAAGTTCAGTTTTTTATTTTTATTTCATAGGCCAGAGGTCTCAGCATGATTCAAGGGTTCTGAAACAGGAAGATCAACAAGGAGACGTCAGTTATTATCTGCCATATACAGTAGCTTTTATTGTTGTTGAAAACTCTGGAGAAACAATTTAAAAGATTTGAATACTGCCTGTGAGAGAATGATGCATTGATTAGAAGTTTGTGTGCACTGTCATTTTACAATTGTAATGAAATAAACTGCCCTTATGCTGTTGTATGGATAGCACTGGTTTTTGTTCAAAAGCATACACACATCACACTTTGTCTTTATTTCTTCTTCTTGTCTCAATATTTTTAATACAAGGTGAACACTTCAAAACTATAATATGTATATTTTTGTTATTGATTTGTTGATTAAATGTCAGAAAATGATGAAAAATCACATTTTCTCACAGCCCAAGGTGATGTCTTCAATTTGCTGTTTTTTTTCTGACCAAGAGTCCAAAACTCAAAGGTGTTTCATTTACTATCACAGAAAAAAAGCCCATCAGATATTCCCATTTGAGAAACCAAAACATTTTTGGCATTTTTGGCGTCTTAAATGATTAATTGATTATCAAAATTCTTCATGTTCATCAAGCATAATAGAATATAATACAATTAAACTTATTTGTCTGTATAGTATATATCTATTGATAGGTATACATATATATAATATATACACACATGGAGCTATCATATATACAGTATATACACACATATATACATAAACCTATGATAAATATACAGCATATATATGTATATACTTTGTATTATTGCTATCTTAGCTGAACCTTTCACACTCAATTTGGTATTTAAATTTTACCAACAGGAAAGTGTAAGTGCGCATGCGCAAGAGTGACAGTTTAGCGCAGCGCTCTTCACAGCCAGCTGATACCAACAACCCTGTCACAGTGGTTAACGTTTTCTTTTTCTTTTCGGTAATACAATAACCGTCGTGACTTGAATTTACATCCTATAGGAAGGACATAATTAAGAACAATTAATACAAGTATGGCGTTTGTTCTTAAAAGCTTTGACAGCTCTTCGTCTGTGTAGTTAGCTAGCTAGCTAGCTATGTAAAGTTGATAGCACTGAATAGCATCAACGCTAGCTAGCTAAGTTACAGCGGATTCTTACAAACTGGCATCAAAGAACCTAATCGTCAGCCATGGGGATACTATTTACAAAGTTATGGAGGCTTTTTAATCACCAAGGTAAGAATGGTGCCTGGCATTTATCATGAAAATGTCGAAGACATGAGAGCTAAGTGGCCACTGTGGTCAGAGAAGGCCCTCTTTGGAAGACAGGTCTGCCCCGTTCATACTAACCCGGGGAACAGCTTTCTACAGACAGTATATGGGTATTATTTTGATATCATAATGTCTTTAGCTGTATATGTACGTTTTACCACTGTGCTTACCCCGCGTAGATAACGTTGCTGATAGTGTTTCATCTTTTAACTGGTAAAAAAAATGTCGTTTTTCTTAACAACTCTGCTCACCGGTTCTGTATCAGCTAAGTGTTAGATTATTCATGCTCTCTGTGGAAGGTTAGGTGAAACCAAGTCGATCCCTGGCTGGTGATCTCGATTCACTAAACCCGTATGTCGGTGTAACACTAGCCCCGACCTACGGGTCCAGTGTTCAACCCGGTTGTCCGGTATTATGACTGGAGATGGCTACACCAACACAGCACACTCAAGTCATCCACATCAGCACTTATGTTCAGGCCAATAAGGATCAATGAATGACTTGGTGAGTCTCTTTGACTCTGCACTGCCGTTGTAATCACTTCACCCTATCGGTGTAATGTCGGGAATACACGTAGTTGGTCATGACTGAAAGTAGATTGCTTGGGACACGCATACAGTAGGCTGAGAACAAGATTGCTGTAAGCGATGTCCATTGCGTCTCCAGATCTCATAATGCTTCTAGTCCAGTGACTTCTCTACACTAAATGTAATGTAGCACTTGTGATTCATCACCAGCCCTTACAATTTTGATGAGACATCTTGTTGTTTTCGATCATGGTT
>JAVQJL010079510.1:0-18983 GCA_036024295.1 Nannoperca obscura
CGGGATGAATCAGCAGCAGTATTATGGGCTGCTGTGGGTTATCGTGGCATCGATCAATACTGACCATTACTGTGTGTGTGTGTGTGTGTGTGTGTGTGTGTAGGCTGCACACACACACACACACACACACACACACACAGTAATGTTGAGTGCTTGCCCTGATGTTCACTAAGACCACACGTTCTGAAAAGGCTGCAGTAGCTCTCCTGATACAGTAGAAGATTTAATATTTCAGTGTTCCCATCCCCTGGACGTGGCTATCTCTACATCCCCACTTACTGACATGCATTTCAATGTTTTCAACTTCTTAAACCACCTCAGTACCCTGGAAGAAGATTCTTCCTAAGGTGGTCTCAGAAACTGGAAAACGATGCATCTCCAATACTTCTTACCTCATATCCCCTCAGACCAAAAACAGCCCTGTGTTAAAACCCTGCAAGAGGCTGCGTGGGTGGCCGTGTGTTGTTCCTGCTACCAGAAGTTGCGCCAGATTCAACTTTTTTTATTGCCGGAGTGATCTGCACCTGGCACCTCCTCTGTGTTGACGGACTGGCCTCATTGAAATGAGTGAAGTTTTTCATTTTATATATATCAGATAGCTATTTGATCTGCCCAAGACACAGGAAGTGGGGCTAGGTAAAAATAGGTTTTCCCAACATGCTCGAACCAGTTACTTTATTGCAAAGTCTCACCGACACTGAGCGACCATTCAACATCTGAAATGTGTCTCAAACCACACTCTGATGGTCTCTAACGCTCCTATAATAGCTAGCTGGTCTACGATGCAGGAAGTAAATACAGACAGGATAAAGACTTTGCTACAGTAAAACTGCCAGTTTGAATCCTTCAAAAGGCTTGGAAAAAGAAAATGTTGTCAGTGTGCCTTTGAGCAGGGAATCATTTTTGTGTTGAATAAGCAGCCTGGTAATACTCCACCATGTATGCTCAGTCAACTTTCTGTGGATAATTCTCATTTTCCATGAATAATAAAAGAAAAAAAAGAAATCCCTGAACTTTGAATTGAAACCCTGCCTCTGACACCGGCTCACTTCCTCTTTTCAACCCACCTGCCATGTAAGCACCTCTGAGCTGCAGCCTGCCGCATTTCCATCACTCAACACATTTAAAAATAAATGAGTAAATATGAAATTAATAAGCTGAAAGATTGGAGCGCCGAGGCTCCGCACACACTCGCTCCATGCTCCGCCTCTGGGAGAAATGGTTCGACCACATTTGCATGGATTTGCATTACATTGGAGAAAATAGCCCGGCATATATTATCCACCCGCAGCAACTGATTTCTGATCCTGCTGCTCCTCTCCGCCACGTCGCTCGTTCGGTGATATTGCCTCGCCTCATCATGATTGGAGAATTGTTTGTTTCTGCTAATAGTAATGGCTCAATTAGCGACTGATGTGTTCATTCTGGCGCACAGCATCTTAGAGGACAGAGTGTTTTTATTTTCTTTCAGATTGAAAGAAGTTGAGGGAAATGCTGCTAGGCAACTTTGGACAAGAAGAATTTATTTCTGGAACGACACAGGGATGAAACAAGACCTGTAATCTTCTTTACTTAATGCGGCTACAATAAATATTTCTATATTAACAAGGATGGTTTTAGCGTCTTTCAGCTCATTGTTTTGGTATTCGACCCGAAGCCAGATATTTGTCTCAGGGGTTGGTGGAGTCCAAAAAGAGAGTGAATATCGGACTTACTTCCACAAGGTGGCCAGAAAGATGACTTAATGCTAATGTTGCTCCATTCCCTTTTGTGGCTAGGTGTGTCAATAAAAAAAAATGTTTGTTAACAAGTTTGGTAAAACCTACAAGATGATCATGTGCCAGCTTTTATTGCCACCATGTGGCCAACAAATCAGTTATTTGAGGTTTAAACATTCATCTTAAGGGCAAACATTAACATTTATTTGGAGTCTTATAATTTCTAGCCACCTGACGAATGTAAATGTCCAATATTCACTCTTGTTTTTGCTTGTTAGACGAAAACTAAGTTGATGAGAGCGATGAAAGTGAACCAAAACAATGAGCTGAAATTTTTTTAAAGAGTTTTGTTCACTACAGAAAACTGGGGACTTGCTTGTAGTTAAAATCCCCACTTGGTGATGGCTATTTACGGTCTTAATCTACTTTTAATTACATTACTTTATATTATTTTATTTCCCAAAGCAGTCATTCTCAAATCCACAATGTATACTGCCTGAGCAGAATTAGTAAAAAACCCATCAGGAATACACCTGACACAAACCTGTGCACCTTCATAAAGTCTTGATAAAAGCAATACAACATGAATGTAGTGTAATTGGCCTTTTGGAACTGAAAGCACCACTCCACTATTCTCTCTGTGAAGTAGTCATATCGTTATTCAGTGTCCAATTAAAATGGCCTTAGTTTCCCCAGGAGCTCTCCACTCCTGCGAGGACCACCTGCAGGACCCTCGCTCGGTCTCAGCAGCCCGCCTTGAGTCATTAGCCTTCCAACAGGCTCAAAATGGAAATGCCAGTAAGTACTGTGTCCTCCCCACTGCCACCTCCTTTTATTTCTTCTTCTCCTCTCCCCCAGCTCTCTCTCACCCCTTTGCCACAGGATGGGGAGGTTTCTCTGCACGGCTCCTCTGCACATTTAGCCTATTTTTCCTGCCTCTGCTCTCCGCAGGGGAATCTGCCCCGCTCTCTCCAACTCCCCTTCTCTCCCCCCGTCTTGCTTTTACCACCACTTGCCTTACCGCACCCCCACTCCCAAATCTATTCCCTACACCACGTGGAGGAGAGCAAAAATTCTTTGATGGGTCTCTTTTGCTCTTAACCTCTTTCTCTGCCTCTACATGTGAGTGCCTATTTTCTGTATTTTTCTGTCATCTCTTCTCCTTAGTGTCAAGACAGTGGAGCAAGCCAGGGCAAGGTATCACTGGTGTGTGAAATGAAAAAACTTGGCTGAGATATCCAGTTGGTCAAACATTAGCTAGTATAAACAAAACCTTTTATGACTGTCCACAGCCATGCTAGCAGCTCTGTGAGGCTGTACTTGGACACAGCAGTGCTTTGAGCTAGCATGCTAACATGCTCGCGATGACAATGCTAACATGGTGTTGTTTAGCAGGAATAATGCTAACCAATCTTAGTTTAGCATGCTAGCATGCTAACATTTACTAATTAACGCTAAATGCAAGACACTGATGGGAATGCCATTGGTATTTGGTTATAAACCAAAGAATTGGACAAACTGGATATGACCTGATGATGGCGCTAGAGGGAAAAGCCATCAAGTGTCAACCAATCGCTGCTAGCGTGGCTAAAATCCAGCTTGTGGTAACTAAGATTTCAACACTACTACAGTTTGGGGTGGGCAGAATGGATAAAATATTATTAATGATGTAATTTAATATCATGATAGTTATATATATATATATATATATATATATATACATACACACACACACACACACATATATTGTCATATAGTACATTTTATGGGAATTCTATTGAGTAACCAGTTGGGTAGTAACATTGAGCGATAAACTGAAAAATTTTGATATTTGATATCAACATTTTCAAGTCAACTCAGTTTTATTTATATAGCACCATATCATTAAGTTATTCCAGGGAACTTTTCATACAGAGCAGGTCAGTACCAACTCTATATCTATATAATGATACAATGTGGAAACCAATTGATTGTTGCTATAGGAAACGCTTTAAAATCTAAACTATTACGTTTTATGATGACCAAAACAAGCCTCAAAGAACTGGAAAAGAGAAACATTTGAGATATATCTTGATGTAAGTTAACCAAATCTAATACAACATTGAATCATCCAGCCCTAAGTAGTTATATTCTCTTTAGATTGTTCAATATTTCTATAAAATGTGTCCTGCAAAATGAAACTGCACCTAAAAATGTATAGTATAGAGCAGCTGAACAAAGAAGAGCAAGAAGAAGACAAAGTTCAGGTTTTAAAGTTATTTTAAAATTCTGTTACGGTGACAACACAGGTTGTTAGTGATAATTATTATTTTGCCAATTTAGTGTGGTATAAAAATGCAACAAGCTTCACCTCTAAAGGACCTAACCATCCTACAACGAGCATGCTACTTTGGGGTAAATTACATGTCATAAATATTTATATCACAATTCGTTGTTTAGGTCACAAAGGTGAGAGAACTCTGCATTATTCTGCAGAAACTAACAGTTTAGGTGAGTTTACTGTCCATTACATCCCTGCAGAGTGTGAACAGTATCGACCCCTCTGTCTTTTCACCTCTCTGTGTGAGGAGCAGTCAGGGCCCTACTGTGTGGACAAATCTCTCTTCCCCAACCCAACCCCCCCCCCCCCTCTCTGAGGTCCAGGACTGCGTCATTAGTAGCAGTCGGGGCTCAGAGTGCAGCTCGGTGGAGCCCTGGGGCCGAAGCTTTGTGCCTTAATTACCCACCTAATGAGTCATTGGGCCTGCTGGTGCCTCCCTCTCTCTCACTATCACACACACACACACACACACACACACACACTTACTGTATTCACTTCATTCCCTTTGACTTATAAGCTTACATCCACCTAATGACTGCAGTTGTGCTCACTCACTTACTTATTCACTCGCCTGCTCACTCTCTCCCTGATTTATACACACACACACACACACACACACACACACACACACACACACACACACCCACACACACACACACACACACACACACACACACACACACTTATTTGCTCAGTCACTGATTGTTTGGTCCCTCAGACTACATCCACACTAAGCCAGCCAAATCAGACAAAGCTGTTTAGGTGTGAAACCGGTAGAAAATCCACACGTAGCATTTTTTATTATACAGAACTGCTAAATCTTTTCTTCTTCCCTTCATTTTGCAAACAACAAAACTGTGCATCACAGGCAACATATGGTAAGGAGCTGGACAAACACAACCCAGTTATAAACCTCTGTTATAACCCCCCCCCCGCTCTCTCTATTAACATAATTGTTCTCATGTACATATTTATCTGTTTCTGTTGTCAGACAACGAAAGAAGCATAAAACAGTGATTTCCTTTGCAGCTCACAGACGCTACCTGTTAACCAGGCAAACAGCAACGCAAGCTCTGCTGCTTCCGATACCGA
The DNA here is from genome assembly GCA_036024295.1 of Nannoperca obscura. Classification (NCBI taxonomy): domain Eukaryota; kingdom Metazoa; phylum Chordata; class Actinopteri; order Centrarchiformes; family Percichthyidae; genus Nannoperca; species Nannoperca obscura. The sequence goes on from JAVQJL010079510.1 coordinate 5,131, forward strand.
TATGTCAAGCAAATCACTACTTTATCATCATAATGTTGTTCAAATGAAAGGAATAGACATAAATACAGGTTAATAACACCTGTATCAAGTGATAGACCATACTGACATTTTTCTGCTACACAGACCCTGACTGTGACTGAGCAGGCTTACGTCACTGTTGTAGCAAAAGCTCAGTTTTCTGCTAAATGCTGGGCTGGCGTTTTCATGTTTTATCCACTCTTCTTCGTGTGGATGGAGGGCAAAAAGCAGGTTCAGCTAGCTTACATTATGTGTATTAAGGAGTACGTTGGCAGAGCAGCAGCTTCAGTCCTCGGCCTGTGTCTACAGAGGATGCAAGTCTAATTGCTTTGTGGTAAAAAAAAAAAAACGGACAGAAAAAGAGTGTAAAAAATATGCTTCGGGTTTCGCTTACATGCGTATAGTGCGAGTGAAACACAAGCCGTTATGCATTATCTGAGATGGAAGAGTGGGTCAGGTCAGGTTCAAGACAACAGCCCCGTCCTTTATTTCAACGAGGCCACTGCGCTGGCACAGCGGTGGTGCTGACACAGAGGGCAAAACATGCATTTAACTGGCTCAAGATTTGCTGCAATGCAATGTCATCCAACAGAGCACAACGTTGGCCAATCAAATGCTACAATTGCTCATTCCTGGTACATTACTTTGTATGTGTAATGTGTATCTCTGCTGTTTACCTCGCGATCGTTGCTACAGAGTCACTACGAAAGCTTTCCAGAGTCGTAAAATCCTTCCTCTTAATATTACAAACCCCTGTGCAGTGTCTCATCTTATGAATCTGTTACTCAAACAGGCCTTCTTGGATCCTGTTGTGTTGTCTCACAGGTCGCTGAAACGACACCCCCCACCAATGCAGCCCCTTGCTTTTTTTCGGGGCTGTTTTCAGTCACTCATTCACATTTATGTATTTGCTCATTTACCAACTCCGTTTCTCATATAGATTCTTTGTGTTGCTCTCTCTCACATGTAGAGAAGCAATCAGATCCACAAAACGAATACTGTACATTCGAGTGCAGTTATTCTAATAAAATCATACCATATTTCTTGCACACCGACTCGAGACACGCTCACTCTCCTTGTGCCTTCACACCTCCTGCGCTCTCCCGCCTCACATTCTCACAGTAACACTCAGACCGATGGGATCACACCTGCATGTAGAGCAGAACAGTCTGCTCCCGTTCACTTCCCAGATGCTGCGAGCGGACATGATGACACTCGCCGCGTTAATAAAGTAGGACTGAACTGCTGCCAGGGGTCGAACGACCGCGGCCATGAGGTGCTTTATTAAACAGGTTCAGCCACGAATGTTACACTGAAAAAAATAAAAATGTCATGTTTTCTGAGGAGTATAGCTTTTCATATCTTATATCTTATAACTTATATCAAAAAGGCCAGAATGAAAACGTAGCCATGAGAATGACAAATTAAGTTAGAACTGGATATTAGACTGAAGGCCACTAACTTCTACCATGTATTTCTAAGATGGTGTAAAACGTGTGACTGCAGCAAAGTTTCTTTTCTTCTTGCAAATCTCTACTTCTGCAGTTTGTGATGTTTACAATTCACACACATTCACATTGCCAGTTTAGAAAATCTTACCATTAGGGTAATGGGCACCAAAGGATGGGTTTAGCATCGGGGGGTGGGGTGGGGATACACTGGTGTAGCATCTGCCTCGAGGCAAAAATTCAAAAAGCAACCTCGTGATCCGAAGAGCGAGGAAGCGAATGAGACACGCTTTTTTGCTCTGTCAACAACTGCTGTTAAGATGCCCTTGAGCAAGGTGCTTAACGGCCGACTGCTCGGATGGAGCTGCTGACTGGCACCAGACTGTGGCTGCACGGGGCGGCTCCCAGGTCTTAATGTCCGTAACTGAGCGAGTGTGAAGGGCGTTGCTGGGTAAGAGCACACGGCAGAGCTTCTCTGAGTAAATAAAGACGTAAACAAATAGACTGGATGGCCGGCTAAATGCTAATGCAATTGCTCTCTCTTTGTCTAGACAGAACATTTAAGGCTGCCTGGGCAAATTTCTAAATACATATGCATCTCTCAATCTGTGGCCAGAGCTCGGGCGGAAGCTTTTACTGGAGATACATAGAAAAGCGAGTCGAGTTCATCTACTGTTCCGCTCGCCAAATGACTGGAACTCTGTATTTTGAAGGCACACGGCTAAATGGACAGGCGCCGGATGTCTTGATGGGCAAAAACTACCTACAATTTGTTCATCCAGTAAAAAGGTTTATATATAGAAATAAAAAAAAGATCTGTATCTTGTCCCTCTGTTTCATCCTCTCTGTCTTTTTATCAGGAATTGCCTCCATCACCAGTCCTCAGGCTGACAGGAGGCCCCCAGAGTGCGTTTTGTCCGCTCGACGCCACCTCCTCCGCTGACAGCCTTCAGTTGCTTGGAGACGCTGCTTGGGAGACAAGCTGTGGTAAATGAGCAGGTTGCTGATCAAAGCCCATGACGGCCCCACTGCTGCGTTTTCAACAGCGCGCCGCTCACCACTCTGACTTCCTGTTCACTGCTAACTACAAGTTGCAGGCTTTTTTCCCCCTCCATACAGTACACCCTAACATTAGCCTCTTGTCGAAAATCACATTTGAAGCGTTTTCTGCTGAGACGTTGATTCGGGGGGGTTCTTCCATTAGCATTGCAAAAGAGTACAAATCTGAATTTTAAAACATGGGGTTCTGTGATGATTAAGTCCTCTGACAGACTTGGGATGTTTCAGTGGCACTGTGGGTCTGCCTTCAGATGCTTTGTGTAGTTGATTGTGGTCCATAATTTACTCTATACTCTGAAGACTGCAAGCAGGGCAAACAACCTGTGTTATTGTTGTTACCGTTCAGGCAAAAACCTGAGTTCAGTGTCACAGAGAGAGAAAAATATTTAGAAGAAATTTGAGGACCTCTACTAAGTAATATTTTGACTTACTACAGATTTTTATTTTAAGTGGTAAAATAAGTATTGGGCTCCTTTAATTTGGTTGCAAAACCACAATGTAAAACTCTTCCATTACAAGTTAAAGGCCCTTTTAGACAGAAAGCACCACAGTGACAACAGGCCTCATCCAGTCCCTCTAACAACCTGTACCATGCACAACAGGCTGCTGCTACTCTAATCTCATCACAGTAAGAGCAGGTTGTAGCTTATTGCCTAAGGTCAGCTAAGCAACATGATCATAAACTCTTTATTGACCCAGACCAGATAATCAAACTTTAAAGCGGATGTTTCCTCGTGTTCAGCTGAAGAGATCTCCTGAAGAGGTGGATCAACTCAGATACCAATCAAATGAGCACCTGCAATGTTTTTTTTTCATGGCAAACTGCAATAAAAAGTTCAACCATCAACAACTGGCAAGCAGAAACAATGTTGTGCAAAGCTGTGTGCATCCAAGAGAGCGGCAGCCAGACCCTCTCCCCCCTTGACGCTGCTTCCTGCCTTGATGGCACTGGTGTTTGTTTACACTGGAAACTATGAAGGCGGCTGTGGCAACCTCTCGCTGTCTGAAAGCACCTTAAAAGTACATAAGTATTATCAGGAAGATGCTGCTAACATATCTGTGTCGCGGCAGGAAGAGTGAGGTGTTAGGCTACTGCCTTGTGTGAGAAATCGCTTTAGATAAAAGGTTTAAATAAAATGCAGCTCATTCCATTTCATATCAAACCTAAAAGCACTCATGCAGGAAGAATGTCCCCTTTATCTGTTATATTATATTATATATAAATAGATTATTATTACTAATGCATTAATGTTGTTGCTGGCCGAAAGGGAGCTACTCTTAACTATTTTTTATACTGCTGGGTAGTACTATGGTAATGCATTGCAATTTCTATGCTCATTATACTTCTAAATACCCCAAAGTAAGCAGCTGTCAAATAAATGGTGTATATATAAAATATACAAGTACCTCAGAGTAACTGTTACTGTGATCACTGTGTGTTGGTGTGCGGTGATGTAATCGGGTGCATATCGAGGTTTGCAAGTGCTGTTGAAGTAAACACACAGGGGAGAGACAGGCAGTGAAAAACACCCCAGAAGCAATGCAGACTTGGACACACACACACACACACACACAACCACACACACACACTCTACACCCAGCCTGCAAGCCCTTGACATTCCTCCAGTTCACCTGTTGAAATGTCTGCAGTGAGAGATGTGCTTGCCTCTTCAATTACTACCGGAGCCCTGACGGGAGAAGAACCCGACATGTCACTTCAGATACTCTGCTAGCAGAAAGCTCGTCTAAACTACCTGGCGGGGTAAGTTTGCTGTCAGTGTTGGGGGAAGGTGAGCGCGGGAGCGTGATCGGGGGTGTCAAAGGTAGCTTTGGGACATCACAATTTACTACTGGATGTGTTGTGATCTACATTCAAGGAAACATCTGGCAACTTGTACATGTTGGAGCTCACTTGTCACATTTCACTCTTTCCTCTGACATCTGAGCCAGACTTTCACTGCATGGGATAGTACTTATACCTCAGAAGCTTTCTTCAGGTGATGCTTTACTGTTGAGCATATAGGCAGTGAAAACTGAAAGGAATGGTCTTGATGAGTTACAAATGCCCAACGAAAGATGCATGCTAAAGATTTTGAAATGAGAGTGTGTGTATGACCTCAAGTTGTCAAATGTTAAACGGGAATGTGGCTGCTGTCCCGAAAAGACACCTGAGTTGTACAAAATCTTGATAATATGTTGGCAGCAGCAGATAAAAATACCAACCCAGCACAAACAATTGCATCAACAAAAAGCAAAACAACCAATGTTGTAAGTCTCGGCCGTTAAAGTGCAGAAGATGTACTGCTCGCAGACTGAGATCGGAGCATAGTGGTCAGTGTGAATAGCTCAAACAAAATGGACCTGAAAGGACAAAAGGCCCCCACAACCCTCAGAGCAACACGAAATATGTTTCTCCTTTAAAGACTCCACCAACCAACTGTTAGCCAGGCTGTTCCACACTTACAAGATGAGGAGTGAGCCTAAAAATAACAACAGAGTGTGAAATGGTTTCAGGCTTGCAAATTGCTCTTGACTGTGAAACTGTACAAGGGCTCCGGTGACCTGTTTGTTGCAGAGCAGAGCAGTTTAAAGTTGGTATCTGGGCTTGTTCAGCCTGGAGTCTCTAAACACCGTCCCCAGACTAAGCTCAAGATCATCTCCATATTTTATTTCACATCTTTAAGCTTTCAGAGTAGCGTTTGACTGTGAAATATTATATTATTTAATATGTGTTGCTCCTGTTGTGTGCAGCAGTGGCGGGAAGTGTCTGAGGTCAGTTCAGATCAGCTGGATGGTCCCAGCAGAGACGTATATTGTGTTGATATGCCAACAAATAAGAGAGGTGTTGCTGCTGAAGCATGCCGTCTCAATGTAAATTGGGTTTATTTTTGCAATAACAAAATCCAATTTTTTTCAAATGAAAACACAAAGGTGCTGTAGCTCGAGGTCCTTCCATTAGAAACCAAATCATTTACATTGTACACACTCAGATCAGGTGTTAATGTAGCCGTAGAATAAATAAAAGTCAAGCTTCGCGACCACGTAAGGCTCTAGCACCCAACTCCTATTGGCTAAAGCAAAGCTATGTGTCATTTCGTTTGAATTCTACTTTTTTTATTATTTGTAAGAGGAAGATTGTGTAATTTATTTCAAATGCTATAAAAAGTCTCAAATTAAACGAAAACTCAGTTTGAAATTTAATTATTTTAGTGATAGTTTTGGATACATTAGATATACAGCATTTCGTTGTCTCAGTACGTGTACTCTGTACAATGACAATAAGGTTGAATCTAATCTAATCTAATATATCAAGATTGAGACAAAAGATCAAATATATTGCGCTGATCGTTAGGATAGTCACATCTTTGTTGAGAGTCTTAGCGTGCTAACGTGCTACTTAGCACTAAACACAAATACATTAGTTTTGCAGGTTTTTATTCATAAAACAAAGATTTTAAATGACCAGAGTTATTATAGTTCATCGTGTGGGGAACATGAACGTCTCTACCAGATTTTATAGCAATCCATCCGACAGTTGTTGAGATATTTCAGTCTGGACCAAAGTGGTTGACCGACTGCCAGATCAGCATTACCCTCCTCAGAGCCATGCTGCTAGTGCAGCTAAGAAACAAACAAACTTCATTTCAGCCTTTAAGACGAGCAAAACAACTTATTATCTAATTCGAATTCAGACTTGGAGAAAAATGGATGGATGGTTTCAGACAACTGAGAGTTCCACCGGGCTGCACTGGAGGGCCATGGGGAACCGGAGACCGAGCGTATGCTAATAGAAACACAGTGCTAATCCATCACCCAGTCTCTTCAGAAGTAATTAAGTCAAATTATAGACGGCCCCCGCACCCGCACCTTAATCCCCCACCAGATGGGGACCCTGCTGAGCAACAGGTGGCCTCTCTTCATACGAACCTGCATCCCACCACTGTCATTTGAATCCTTAGAAACAATGGTGGCCCCAAAGAGCCAGACACCTGAGTGAAACACGAGACGGATGTGTAATTATGACGGAGTGAGCGTACGTGTGCGATATCTGTTTTATAATTAACAACCCACTGTGCCTCTGTGACACCTGTCTCTGTCTTTTGTCCATGAGTTTAACAATAGACTGAAAAAGACAGAAGCGCAGAGTTATTGCACATAAATGGCTTCCTCACAGTTTCACAGTTCAGGAAGTTCATGTCGTCGCGAAACGTTTTCAGGAGTGGAACAAAGCAAAAACTGCACGTGCACATGAGCCAGTTTGTAAAGCATACTTAGAACTCATTATATTTGTTTATTTATTTAAATTCTGGGAATTTAAGGTGACATAATTAGAAGCTTATTTTTATTTCAATCAGATAAAGATTTCAATATGATTTTCCCAATAGTGCAACATTTGGGTGAGTGTGGAAATACAACCCACATTAAACCCAGATTGGTACAACTTCATGTAGGCGACCGGTGCACTTTATTTCCACAGCAGGTGATAGTTTCTGCACAGTGTGTTTACACATATTATCATGCAGTCTAAACTCCACCTGTCAGGGTGCTATCACCTGTCGCCACAGAAGAATAGAGAATTATACCTCCACACTGCAGCTGGGGACAGTGAACTATGATTGCTTTTCCCCTCGCCTCTCTTCCGTGACTACAAATTCATCACACCGACAAACCACTCTCATCCCACGTGGGTGTGAGTGCAATCAAACTCTAACATGCAAACAAATTGACCCCAATCAGCACCCTGTTTTTGAATGCCACCCCTTGATGTGATGGGTTGAAAACACAAGCAGGTTCAAAGCGTCTCCATTCCCGTTTGACAGTGGCTTTGGGCAAATTGTTAGTCTGTGCTCGCAAGGATGAAATCACATTAAAGGTCTGCGAGGCCACTGTATACACAGCGAGTTGATGCACGGCTCACAGTGCAGTCTAGAGATGCTGCTGTCATCAGCGCAGCTTCTGAAAGAGTCAGCTTGGCTTTTGTTCAAAAAACACATTTTCCATAAATTCCTCAGCCCCTTTATCAAATACACTTAAATAAAGCAGCTGCTTTTCTCATTGATGCCACGAGTTCAGTAGGCCTCACTGGAGAGCTGGTTCCTGAGGAGGGCAGTGCAGCAGAAAGACGCACGCCGCCTCTGCCAGTTCATTCTAACACGGGGAAACTTCAAACATGCTTTTGAAAAGTGTCCGGCTTTAAACTCCTAACACGCCCAGAGTGGTGGGAGGGGCTCACGTAACCTCGGAAGGTTTGGAAGTCTCAGATGGAGCTGGTTAATGGCAGTGAGAATAGATTTGGCACGAGGAGAAACACCGCAAAATACAGGTTTTTCTAAATCGCTGTTTCATCTTCTCGCGTCTCTGAATGAGATCCAACACTCACAGGAAGTGACTAAGACAAAGTGTCAAGAGAAACACAGAATCATTACGTGAAAAAGGACGAGGATTCAGAATCGCTCTCTGCAAGAATCATCTTATGGTTGTATTCATCATGAAGGGTCTATTTCAGAGGCTAAACGCAATGGCTCCTAATTACAGTTTTATCCCACGTCTTATTAAACATGTTGTCCCCACTGGAAAGGACACATTAGCAGTGTTGTTTTATCTCCGGTCTTAATGGAAAAGCTCCTGCGCACGCACAAAACTTCATCTTTTGTTGTCGGTGTCTCTTATTTTGGAAAACTAAAGACTTTCATTTCACATTCAGATACTGAAGAAGGACCCCTGTTCTAACTAAATGATCGATGAATAGTAATACTGATGAAACTATTAATGTTATCATAGAATTCATTATTGCTTACTAAGCTGTTGTGTTTTTTGAGGACAGAAAGATCTTTGTTGTTTTGGGCTGAATTTTGTGTCGCAACATGTTTCTCAAAATGAATTCACGGATATTTTAACCACTTTATTAAAAGAAAAGGTTGTTGGCTCTCCTACCTGTGTGTAAATGGATTTGAAAAGGACACAGAGTTTTAAATGAGGAGCACTTTATAACTTTGAGAAGAATTTCATTATCAAGCTGACAAATCAGTTATTTACGGTGTTCACAGCATTTTCTTCTTGAGATGTTGAGAGTGTGCAGTGTAATGTCACTGTGAGAAAACTCATAACTCAGATTTTGGTGATTGTTTGTTTTCACTTCAGCTGAGAGATCACGTGGTTCCTTTAGGAGATGAGAAAATTGTCCGAGGTCTTGAGCTCATAAAATCATTTCACAGCCCCTGGAGGAAAGTCAAGTCTGCATTTTCCTAAAGCCCAAATCCAGCTTGTTTATATTCCAGGTCCCCAAACAGGGGCAATATCTTGACTTTGCACACAAGAATTAAATTTTTGACAGTTTTACGTCTAGAAGTTTGTCCGATATCTGAGATCTGACGTTGAACCCAAAAACATTTTTTGCTTTGACAACGTGCCGTAACCGCCCACTCGGCAGGAAGTGAGGTCAAGGCTGAGGTCACTTCCTGCACATTCTGCTCAAGCCGCCTCACAGGCTTCTTCTATGAGCATCTAACAATAGCTGCGACCGCGTGAAAGGTCCTCTGTTTCTCTCCACACACATAAACACATTTGTTCCTCTTTGGGAGGTGCTATCAGGGCCGGGCTGAAGGCCGGCGGAGGTGTTTTGTTAAATTTAGATTGTTTGCTCCTCTGCTGTGGAGACCCTGATTGCATTTCAACACAATCAATACTGGCATATTGGATCTGAGTGAGATGGCAATAAGAGCCAATAAAGCTTTGAGGGGGCGGCCGGGCGTATTGTCTGTAAGGCGAGCTGGAAAAAAGCAGAGGCCACGTTAGAAGAGGCAATAAGCAGACAGGCTGGATGAAACACAGCAGTGTATAAACACACCTAAACACAAGACAAAGCAGCGCAGACACAGAGGCTCAGAGACCAAAAAGACATGTCACCCAACTACATGTGTACATACAAACCACACGCACAGCCTCTATCTTGGGTTCCATCTTTTTCCCCTCATTTCCTCTCTCTTCAAGACACTCACACTCACTTACTCATCTAATGACGCACGCAGGTTCCCCACCCACACGCTGAATTTGGATCTCAAAAATAAAACCCAGAGAGCCTGAGAACGGTTTTGTTTTTTTGCTTGAGGAACTGGTTGATGACAAGGTTGTTTAAAAAGTGCATCAAGACTGGAATCTCAGAAATCTTGAGGGATTTTAGATTGAAATCCAAGTGCCCCTGAAGGTTCACCAAACTTAAAAATGTCTCTGAATCTAACTTAGTGTCTTTCTTTTATTGTTTTTCTTCTTATTCCCCAAGCTTTTGACCCTTGTCTTATATTCTTAGCATCCCATCTCACACAACAACAACAACAACAACAACAACAACTGGCATCCAGTTGAGAAAGCCTGGACAACCGGAATCAAATCAAGAGGAGAATATTTCTCTGAGCTAGGGAAATTGCATTTGCTGCAACAGCATACACACATACACCGCACTGGAAAATGAGTTCAGTTAACTGCAATAACAAAGCCTTCAGACACAGGAAACAGTCTGCACAGAATACGAAGCATTACAAGGAAAGCTAATCTTAAACATACTGCTGAGCGAGAGACAGAGAGGGAGGGAGGGAGGAAGAGGAAGGAACCGAGCAGTTTCCTGTTGCTGAAAACTTTGTCAGCAGTTGCAGCCGTTTGAAGCTTAACGAATGGGACCTGCTGAGCTCCGGCGCTGTCACGCGCCTAAAATGCTGCTCCGACATCTTTGTCTCAGCAAACGATGGCATGGCATTTTGCTGCCTGACTGGCTCGAAACAATACAAGCAGCATCCACTTAGTATGCCAGTAACTCCGGATAGAGGCAGAAACAAGAAGCAGCAACACACGGCTGATTTCTGAACTGTCGGTTTGGACGGCAGCTGATGCATATTTCATGCACTTTTCTAAAAGATTCCACAATTTACCGGTAATCACAGTGAATACCTTCATCAGGAGCGCTCAGTGTGCAATGACAGGTCTGTTTCCAAAGGAGGTCCGGATTATTAATTCAGTATTTTCCAATACATAATCACCACTTGCCCGTTTTGATTTCTCAGACGATCAGAAACACATTTCCCATTCAGCTCACTTCAGCCTGCATCTAATTTACAATCATGTTTTGCTTTGAGCTGCGCAGCCGCACCCTGGACAGCGGGAATATAATGGAAATATAATGTAAAAACCAGATGACCGTTAATTCAGTCTTAAATGTCAACCCCCCCCCCCCCCCCCCCCTTCAATAACTGCGATTCAATTCCACCTCTCAGGCTGAGGAGCCAGGGGATAAATCCAGGCTCCCCCCGCCATCCGAGGAATAATCTCCCCTCAGAAAGCCACTCTGGCGCACGGCGTTCCTGTTCCTGCTGACCTCTCCTGCAGCTCGGTCTTATATCTGAGTGGGGGGGGTTGGGGGGCTGGCTGCTCCTGCGTGTCACTCACCTACCGCGGTGACTACAGCTCATATTAACAAGGGGACTCGGGGCTCTGGGGTTTTTGCATATAAATGACGTGTCTAGCTCCTGAGATGATATCAAACGGTGTGTGTCTGAGCCTGTGTGTGTGTGTGTGTGTGTCTGGGCCTGTGTGTGAGTGTGTATGTGCGCGCGCAGGCCTCATGTCTGCTCACCGGCTTTGATGTCAAGCGGACGACATCTTTATATTTCCAGTATTCCCAACCTGCCTGCCGAGGAGATGTGACGCATGCTTTCAATCTCCAACATTTTTAACTTTTCAAAATCACATTTTGGGAAATAAGATTCATGCCACACATCCCCGAGTCTGTTGTGCTTGTGTTTACGACGAAATGGCTTCTTTCCACACCATCTAACACAGCAACAGCGAGGCGCTTTCTCGGCTCCCTGTAGGGTCATGATCTCAATATCAAACAGACTCTCCGTTTTTGTTTTTCTGCGGCTCTTTCGGAGGTGACTGAATGGTAGCAGGGTGACAATGAAGCTGAATGCATGCTCCAAAATAATGCAGCAACATGAGGCAACAACTCATTGGTGGGCTGACGCTGATATTTAGTGCAGAGGAGGTTTATTACTTCCAGCTTTCCACCGATTTCCTCTCCCTTTCATCACTGTTTCTGCAGTGAAAGGTGTTATTTTTGTGCATTTGGTGGCTGGTTAGTAGCCTGCGGGGCCATTGTGGTGGCAGTTGCAGAAAGCTATGATCTAACACTGTGTCAAGAAATTATTACAAATATTATTGACAGTGCAGTAGTCACAGTGAAGTGAACTCAACATCATGAGAGCATATTTCCCAAGAAGAGAGAGAGGTGAAGGGGAAGCGAAAAGTCAACCTCAATTTGCTCCCAGTTAGAAATGCTGACGCTGATGTTTCTGCCGCTTCTGGGACATTATTATTTCAAAGAAAGGCGTTCTGCTATTATGCAAAATCAGTGACAGTGATAATGGTTCCTGAATTATAGGTGTTAACAAAAAAACATTAAAAAAAACAAAAGTTCTTCTATAGTTGCTCTGGTTTTGCATATGACAGTGTTGTTGTTTCTGATGCTGCTTACAGGATCAAACAAACACGGATCAATTCTTTTGTGTCGCGACACACAAAGTAACTTCTGTTCTGTTACTGTTTCAGTTGCACAAAATAAGCTGTGATATGAATATTCTCCAGAATATCTGAGTTGGGGGTAAAGCGGACAAAAATGAGGCAACAACAAGGTGTGAATCTACATGTGAATTTAAAATGTGCTTCTACAACCACGATTCCTAAAGGACAGCAGCCTGATCATTTTAGATGAAACACAAACGTTCAAATAAGACTTAAGGCAACAAGTGGCATTTACAGGATAATTACGTTGAATTTCACTTCATTTTTCAAGATTCTCCTGTTTCAGTTGCTTTAAAAACATCACAGACGACCTGATGGAGAGACACGAGCAGGAAACAACAAGCGTTTCTCCGCTCAGGCACGTTTTACTTTGACATACTGTGACATGAATCAAAAAGTAGCATAAATCCCAGTTCAGACCAGCGATTCACAACAATACAATTTGAAACTTGCAACTACCTGCAGTGAGCCGGTCTGCAACTTTTCCCTGCAACGTGTTGTTGCTGTGCTGCAACATTTTGATGAATAGGTGGTTTTTTTATTTGTATTTCGTACATTTTCGTGCAAGTGGTCGCCATTTCTACAAATGGATTCATGCTATTCCACTGAGACAACAGGCCAAGAAAAGTAGCCATGTGCCAGAAAACGGCCGGAAAGAAGAAGACAAAGACAGTCAGGCAAATATTTTATGAGTCTTATGCCTCAGATTTATACAGTGTGTTTTGGTGAAGAAGAGTTCAGGTAAATATGATTGTTTTGTTTAGAAGAAAACTCCTTTTTAAGGAACAAGTAGTGTAACTAGTTAATTTTCAAGTTACATGATTCACTATTTTTGAGAAAAGTATGTGTGACAACACAAACACTGGTATAAGTATTTACTGTAACGGTTTCCGCTGTGAGCTGAAAGAATGATCCCAGGTTTTTCTTGCAGCTCACACTGGAAGTATCTGTATTTCTGTGCAGGCCCTACAGCTCTTCCAGAGACTTTATTTCCATATTCATAATCTTTGACTGCGTCTTAAATATTTTACGTCTTTCCTGTCGCAAAAAAGGCCACATGAATCATTACCTACACTTACATACCTGGTACAATCTACTTACAGCCGTGAGTAACACGCTAACCCTTCAACCTGAAAATCTGCTGATGCAGCGAAGTGATTCAGCCACTGGGACTGCACTTACAGACTGTTGATTTCTCATATCTTAATGTGCTCCTATAGGACACAGGCAGGGGCGCACACACACACACACACACACACACACACACACACTTTAAGAGATGAACAACAGAGAAACATATACAAGCGTACTGACAGTGACAGAGAGACAGAGAAAGAGGGAACTGATTACAGTAAGTACCAACCCCCACCATTATAGATAATACTTGATGATAATAATGTGGCCGTGAGCCAAAGACACACACACACACACACACAAACACACACAGTCCAACAAAAGGAGGCACTCGTCCACCTCCCGCACCGTCTCCTAGCCCCACCCTTGTGTCAGGTCCCGTACAAAGGAGGGTGGAAAAGCCTGCCTGGCCCCCCGGACGCCCCCACAGCCCCCAGCTCCTTCATCCATCCAGTCTAGTCAGCCTGACAAACTAATGGAGACTAATCAACTGTCAGGGCGAACACGCTGCGCACTACATCTCCCGGCTTCCCGTACCATCCCCCCCGGCCCCCTCCCCACCGCCGCCACCAAACTCCCCTCCCATCATCATTACAGCTATAACTGTCATGAGCATAAATAACA
>JAVQJL010079512.1:0-11708 GCA_036024295.1 Nannoperca obscura
TGACACTGACAGAAATGATCTAAGTGCAAAGAGTAAACATGATCAGACATTCATGTACAGTTATTAAAGCAAAGCATATTAAATCATAAGAAATGTAATAGAGAGAAATTTTGCCACCACACTGGTGAAAGCAGCCTTTGAAATGCACTCTGAGTGAGTCTTCCATCGTGACATTAAAACAGAAAATGTCCTTGTTGAAACCTGCTTGGGTGTCCCTTGAGTGTAGGTCATAGATTTGGGATGTGGCTGCTTACCAGGAACTTACTGCTGCTTCTCTGGTATGACGTCTGGCTTCTGCTCCTGCTCGTCATTCATCTGTTGATTTCTAGAGTGATGACTTTCATTTTCATTTAATAATTTTATTTAGCTATTTTCCAATAAGCAGGTAATAAATAGCTAGTCATTTCTTTAATACATTTCCAGAAAAGTAATATGAAGTTAATTGATTGAGTTGTTGCAGCTTAATTCCCCACTAGTTACATATACACACACATATATAAATACAGATACCTTTGCTTACCAATACATGGTAAACCTGTAGCCATTTGCCTCTAAGTTGTATCTCACAGCACCTTCAGGCAAGCTGCCTCTGGAGATGACGCACATACCACATTTACTCTAATCCTGACAATCCCTGACGATGAATGTATTGTCTCATTTCCAGTTACTGTCTTTTACTTGTCCTTTCCCAAAAGAAAGAGAACTTATCTAATGAAGTAATCAGTAAGTCAAAGAATACAGAAATTTTGAGAAAGGGCCAAGTCTTTAACCATATAAGATATATCGAGACCTACAGAATTAAACTAATCCAAGGTGTAGCCTTGAGTGTGCATAGGCTCCGTCACATGTTGTGAGAGACCAAAAGTGTAAAAGAGTGCAAGAAGCCTTTTGGCATAAGTGTCTATGTTATTATCTATTTGGATGTTAAAATCAATGGAGATGACTGATAGTAGTCCAGAAAAGTCAATAAAATTTGCAGAGTATCTTGGATCTATCCAGACATCTCTGGAGGCAAAATTACCTTCAGAAAGCAACAGGAGAAAGAGAGAGGAGAGAAATCACTGAACTATGTAAAAGGGAAACAATTGAGTTAGTAAGATAGAGAGGGAGAGGAGGAGAGAGGAGCATCATAGGAAGTCTCCCGGCAGTGTAGGGCTATAGCAGTATAACTAAGAGGTGGCTCAGGGTTCACCTAATCATCCTCCTCTTTTATTTCATGCACATTGTTTAAAAAATGGCAGATGCTATTAGCCCCCCAGATGTCAGTAGCCAAGAATGATATTTGCACTCAAGCTGAAATAGATAATGTGGCAATTTATACCTGGATGTATATAGCATGGCAGAGGCAAGCACCCATGCAGGTGTCCGTAGCCAACAATGCTATTTGCACTCAGGGTGGAATACCCCTGTGGTCAAAAGTCACCCGCAGCCGATGATAGACAACTGCTGCCTCCCTCTGTTGATGCAGCACATGGGAGAAGTTAGCCCTGAGAAGTGCCTAAACCTAATCAAAACCGTTTCACAAGCTTAATCACATGTTAGAAAGTTTATTTCAGGTTTATTCTCAGGAGTATTGACATTGATTTGGTGCAAAAGAACATTCCACTCTTTCAGTTCAGCCATCTAAAAATGTGGAGGTAGGGTGTTGGGCAGAGGGGGTTTTGTAACCACAAAAAATGTTTTTGTTCAAACTCAGCAGCAGCAGCGTCGACTCCCTCCCCAGAAACAGCTGCCTCTTGGTTTGACTGTGTAAAGACTGTGGTCTGTGCCAACATCATACAGTCATTTCAATCAGGAGAGTCTTCAGTATGAGTGAACAGATATTTCTTGACATGTGCATAATAAAGATGAAAAATGTGAAGAGTCGTGAAGCTGTCATATTTTAAGGGGGGTAGAGAAGCTGTGAGGAGTATAGAATACCCCCCTAGTCTGGAGTCTAGACACTGGTGGTGGTTGTGGGGGTGGAAGGATAGCTGAAGATCTGGATGTGAGGAGGAGTGGACTTCTGATGAGCCCGATCCGGACACTAAATGTGGTGAATGTAATGACAGCTAACAGCAGCAGGAAGGGGAAAAGTGTTGTTGTAGTGTTGTACCAAATGTGTATTAACCACTGCTGAAAATAGTCCCAAACGAATAGTCCTCCAGTTTGAGTAATGTTTACTAAAACCAATGACGCCAGCTGTTTTTGGAAATTACTGAGTCAAATGACTTACGGACATCATTAGGCTGAAATGGACAGAAGGTTTAATTACTGAGTGAACCAATTTGTTGAATTTGGTCTTTTCATGGGATTTGTTGACATTAAGAAAAAGTTGCTGCTCCAAGTGAAGGAGTTCAATACCACAGGGTCTTGTTCATGAGTGACGACAGAATGGAGCGTGACATTAGTGTGCTGCCACTGCAACCATGCCCAGATATGCAGCAGAAAGTAGATAGGTGGATGGATGGATGGAATGAAGAAATTCAAATAAAAGGGCAAAGCTGTAGGTAAAGGGGGTATAAAGTATGCCAGTGACCAAGCAGTGAAGCAACAAGAGAGAGAAAACCTGGGGTTTTATTTTACCCCCCCCCCCCCAAAAAAAGCAAAAGTAATTAAAAGCAATCATCTAAAAACTAGGCCTGTAAATAGGTTAACACAACATAACTACTGAATATAACAACACCTGACCTCTCCCTCTCACAATGACACAAGGAAACACTTTAGTGGCTTGGCCATACCAAATAACACACAAGGGTAAACAGGATGTACACCACGTACAGCTACAAAGCTAAAAGCAAAACTAACTAAACCCAAATCCCCCCTACGACATGGCAGCACATGGTTTGGTCTGACAGCTGGCTCCAGGATTGAAGAGTTCTCACTCCTTAGCCACGCCTTTTACTCCACCAGGAAGGGACCTCCCCCAACAACTACGGTAACTCAAATAAAGAGAAGCAAATTACTGTATAACCGTACAGTGTTACATGTATGCACTTCATTTAAACAATGAAATGTTTAAAATAAAATAACAGATTCCAAATCAAACAAACTGTGGGATGTTATTAATGTAGGTGTCGTTGACTGCAGATGAAATAAACCTGGGATGGTAGCAAACTAATGAGGTGAGCGAGTGACTTGGGTTCACATTACCACGTCACACAGTAATATAACCAAAACAAACTATATACACACAGTGCATACACCAGCTTTTTTCATCAGACATTAAAGGGCAAACCATTCCAATTATGAAAAAGTGCAGCATTTGTGTCACCCTTACCCTACTTGGACGAACATGTCCACTGAACAATGCTCTCAGTCTTTTCGAACCTTATGTTGTTTGTTACTTTGATTTCAGGACACAGTATTGTTAAAAGGCAGCACAGGCAGGCTTATGCTGTGTGGGAAAAAAAAGGATAAAGTGAACTTTAAACGTTCCTTGTCAGCTGACTAGAGATAAAACTACTGTATGGGGCCCTGTCTCAACAATGCCAGAACAATTACACACAGCTTCACACAAGGAAACAACATACGCACCTGCAACATGCATGCTGTATTTTCCATTTTCATTTTATTTATTTAACCAGGAAAACCTCATTGAGAATCTCCTTTACAAGAGTGTCCTGGCCAAGACAGCAGCAAACCAATTTTGTAATATGTCCTTTACCTTAACCTGAATAATTTAACTATTACCTAAATAAAAAGGCCCAATAGCAAGATTATTCCAAAAGCTGAGAGAAATAGACAGGTGGCTTTTCAGGTTCCACAACAGAGAGTGTTTTAGAGACACAGACAGGCTGGTAAGTCCAGGTTGAGTTCAGGAATGTCAGCACGTCACAGGGTGGTGTAGAGAGAGGGACAGAGGGAGCGAGTCAGAGGAGGGACAAAGAGCAGGAGAGAGAGAGAGAGAGAGAGAGAGTCATAAATGCAATAATTACAGCTTTGGCAGAAATAAGTGACGCACTCTCCTGGTTCCACAGGTTGCATGCGTAGCTAGCAGCACTGTTGTCCTTTTGACAGGAGGGACAGATGGCCTAGGAACCACTCTGTGTTGTCATTTGTGCTGTACTCTTTCTTGGGTTTCATTTTTCACCATTTCACTTTTTCTTTTTTAAGCATGGATTTGCTCCTGGATTCTGGATAATTATGAGCATTCTTTCTCCCAGTTTGCTCAAAGTCAAACAAGCAAACAAAAAAAAGGAACAGGAATCATTTACCATGTCTGTTACTGCCCTGTTCAGGGGCAAGTGGGGGCAGAAGACACAGGAAACCACAGAGAAGCATCCAGCAGCTGTCATTCAACCCAGCCATGAGGAGGACGATGATGAGGATGACTCCAGAGTTGGTTTCAGCAGAGAGCCTATCCGCAGGAACTCCCGCTTTTACCGGTCAATGAGGAAGAAGAGGCTGGTCTCATCTGAGCAATCTGAAAGTAAGAAAACACCAGGCTTCTCCTGTGGTAGCAATGTAACATTGTATTTCTACTGTACCTCGAAATTGGGCTTATCTCACAAGTTCATTTGCATTTAAGATTACTTTTTATAGGCCTAAAGCAATAGGTTTTTAGTCTAATTCAAACCTAATTGCACTTGAATGCATTGTCAACATTGACAGGCTTCATTGGAGAGCAGCAGCATTGCAAGGAATGTAGTTCTGTCTCTTCTTTGGTAATAGAGTCTTTGTAGATGCCGTATATTGTTGCTCTATATTGTTGTCCCATTGGCAGTTGATGCAGTGGTTTCTGAAAGTGGAACAAAGGATTGGTAGTCCTATTCGTCAGTAGAAATCTGCATGAATACAACCTGAGAAACTAGTTTTGTTAAAACAGCACAACAGCAGTCTGAGTAATACTGTACTTTCCACAGGTTGCCCTCTGGCTACATGAGTGTGTATGTTCAAAAGAAACAACCAAAGATACCTGATGACTGGTGTCTGAAATGATTTGCAAAGTTGTTCTGATGGGATGTTAAATAAAAAACCTGCTTTATACTTACGGATCAATACTCAATCAACAATCTTCAAGAGGCACTATTGCAGTAACTGAATGATGGAATAACTGATAATTCATTTTACCAACTGTATTGAGTCATTGTTCTCTATAGGAATGCACCATATTCATAGAGCCACACCAAATGCAACAGTAAAGCTGTTTGAGCTTAGACTTTGCCCGGCATCTTAGATAGGCCTCAAAGGGAGGGATCAAAGTGATTACTTAATACATAACTGCACAGTCGGCAGCAGTCTCATGAATTAAAGTGGTAAAATTAAGTCATAAAACATGGAGGTCTATTGAAAAATGTTACAAAATCCAGTCACCTGATAATTATTGACCTGAAATAAAAATGAAACAAAATTTTGTATTATATATAAATATATATATAATATATATAGTGTTTTTCCTATGTTATCACCAGTTATCAGCTATCTTGTATTGATAATTTGCACAGGCACCGATAACTTTGTCTTTTGCATTCCATCACGGATATGATCACATAGTGATTTCACTTTACAGCATGCCTGAAAAATCCAAATCCTGGATCACTGCTCAACGTGGCCACCACAAATAAAGATTTAACTACTTGCTGTGTTTCATGCAACTACTATTTCTCATTGTATTCATAATGAGTAAACTTTCAAGAGAACCAGTGGCTGTATTTACAAAACCTTTAAAAGAGAGTGCTGGTGGGGAAATGTTGGGACAGTTCCTAGAAAAATGTTTTCTTAGAATTCCCCCCCCAAAATCCAAACTTTTTAAAAGTAAAAAGCTATTGATGAAGCTTCTAAAAGTTATGTGCCAGCATTCAGGGAAAACGGCTTGTTTTCTTTCTTACGAGGAGTAACAGTAGAAGAGAAGATCAATGTCTGTTACTTCTAAGAGGACCATCTTCTCCCAGCATCCTTCAATGGCATTATGACGCTCTGATAAATTAACTTTATAGCCTGACACACTCACATATTATTCTAATATTTTGAGTAAAACTGAAATTGTTTTTGTCTATTGTCTATAAAATGTTGTATAATCAAATAACATGGGGAATTGTATCTACTTCAAGTCTGTGTAGAAATGAATGTGTTCTAATTGGGCTAGTAAGGGGTTAGAAGTCTAAGAAATAAGTATGAGAAGTTTAGGATAAGAATACAACTTAAAACTGCAGCAACAGAATATTTATGCTGTGGTAATTATGAGAGGGATTTAAAACAAATCCTGGATTCTGCAGCTATGCAAATACAGCCCGATAAGGAGCAGTATTTTTTATTTTTGTACTGTACTTGAGTATTTTGAGTATTTCCATTTGATGTATTTTTACTTTTACTTCATAATGAAATATTTTTTTTTTTTTTTACTTTACTTTATTAACTGCTAAAGTCACAGGTTGCTTTCCAGTTGATGCATTTGCCAGTTACCAGATGGTTTGTCAGCGCACCTGCACAGTGGAGGGTGGCAGTCACTGCAGTACATAATACTATGCTTTATTAGAGATTAAACTATTTATATTTCAAACATACATCTTTAGATCTACTTTTTTATCCATGTATAGTTCAAGTGCACATCAGTGTGTAAGAGATAAGTGTGTGTTAGGACACAAACTTTCTTACAATATAGTGTGTGCCACCATGAGGATGAGTAGTGGCGGCTTCACAATGTGGAAGATTGTTCTCTAATAAAAGCCTGCACAATAATTTCAGCAAATATCCAAAAACGATATGTTTATGTTCAAGAGACAATTCCTTTTAGAAGAATACTTCTATGCTATACGACTATAACACGGGATATCATTATTCATTTCTCATTTTCTACTAGCAGCCAACAGTGGTTTCCTTTAACTATGACCACAGTTGTCCCCTAATCTTAACCAAGTGGTTATTTTAATCCAAACCATGCTCTTTTCCTAACCATGTCATGTATGTGTCTATACCTAACCAAACCTTAACCATTCTATTTGAAACACTGATTTGTAACAAGTTTGGAAGGCACAGACATCCTGGTCCTGTTGATAGTGGCATCAGATCAGAAAATGCTTATGTGTTGTTCTGAAGAGCAATGACAAACAATGTATTTTGGTGTTCTAGGATTTGTTGCCATGCAGGGTGGGAGAAACTGTTGATATAGTATCCATATTGCATATACTGTATACTTTTTATTTCTTATATAGTTTTGTGCTGCTTAATATTTTTTGTATATGTTATTTTAATGTTATATGGGCTGCTTGATTTCTACGGCGTCATATCCTCTATTTTAACTAGCTTTGTAACCTGTCCAGAAGATTTCCAAATTAATCTGAAGATACTGTATTTATTGGTCACAACTGGGAATGTACAAGTCAAAGTCTACTCTCAGTGGAATATCCATAACACACTCCCACACACGCACACACACACACACACACACACACACTGGGATTGCCACAGTAACGTGCTGTACCAATAGGAAATTCTGTTACTGCCTGAGTGACAAAATAGCACTGGCGCATTATCAGCTGATTGTACAATTTGAACGCTGTCAAACTCGAGGCATTACAGACGGGTGACCATTATAGTAGATCTGTTTGGTATCTGGCTGACAGGAAAACAACAGCATTTAAAGATACAGTATGTTTGTCAGTAGGATATAGGCAAGAAATCCTAGTTAAAGTCTTGAACCATGATTGACTCCCCATGTTGTCAAATATGAATATCATGCTATTCATTTAGAGTACCAGCAAAGCTGTCTGTTATTGGCCAGAGTCTGAATAATGTGGCATGGATTGGTGTTCCCTGTGTGAACTGACAAAGGGTTTGCTTCATTTAAAAAAACAACTACCGAAAATGTTTTTACATTTAAATGTTGCATAGCCCCCAAACATGAATAAACAAGGGTTATATTCTGATTGCTGGTAAGTGGCATATGCAGACTAACAGCCCATGCAGTTATGGACAGAAGCCACTATATATTGCATTATCTGTTATTTTTCAACAATAGCACAGTTTATTATACATTATTCCTTGCTTAACCAAGGTATTTTTGCTTATTACACTCAATCTGAGAGAATCTGTACTATGTGTGAACCTGACAGTGTCTTCAACAAGTAATTGAAAATGAAGGGATACGTGCAATTGCCTTCTTCCTTACTGTTGTACTTCATTATAAAGGTTCATCCACTTGTTTCTGTCTCTCTCCAGATTCTACCAGGCCTGGTTTGGACCACAGTTCATTCAACACAGCAGGAGTCTCCTCCTCTAATGCTCCCTTACCTCCAAAATCACCTTTGTTGCCCGGGGCTAGACGGTGAGTCTGCATGGCTTCACAGCCCAACCCTACCAATGACCACAAACACGCCCAGAAAACAAACATACGTGCTTGTTTAAACACTTTACACACACCACTTTTATACTTCATACTCCAACCAGTCTCTCCGAAGGTTAATTCATTGTCATTGAAACAGCAGTCTACTGATGTATTCAGCTCTACTCAGAAGACTGGCATCACAGGAAGCAGTATTTTAGAGGTTCAACATGTTGGGAATTTAGACTAGAGGTGGCCTTATATATTTCAAGTCAAGCTAATAGTTACAGGTGAAAGAGAAAGAGAAATGCCAAAACATTAATCATCCAAGTCCTTTGTTCATTCATTATTTAATAATGTTTGTGATTCATCTCCAGCCCTTACAAGTTTGATGAGACATCTTGTTGTTTTCGATTATGGTTCTATGCACTTTATGTAAAGCTCTTATTTGGAGAGCTAAACGCCTAAATGTAATGTAATGTAATTAAACCAAACAACTGAAGGCTAAACCAGAGATAGGGTCTTGTTGCTTTAGCTTGTTTAAGAAACGTGATTTTAGGACTCAGTAATGGAAAGCATCATCTTAAGACTAAGATATGAAACGGAACACATCCTCTACTTAGAACTACATTTGTGATGGCAAACAAAGGGCAACCAGCTGCTGCAGCAGAACTGCTCAGTGGCCACCAGTAGAAGACTACACTCGGTTGCCAGTTTATCTGGTATACCTAGCCAAAACAACAGACCATTAATTAATCCTACTGTATGATCAGATGTAGCTTATGGTGCTGTTGAACTGCATTGCATTATACAGAGACATTTGTTATTTAGCCTACTCTCATTGATATAAATAGGGTGGCCAAAATAACGGGTACACACTCAGTAAGTATAATGCTATGTTGAGAAAATGCCTTTGAGCAATTTGAAGAATTTCAGTTCTTAGGTGAAGGTGTAAATGGTTGCTATAACTCTGATTCTAAAGTGTGTTTTTTGCTGTCAAATGTAGCCCTCAGCTTTCACCACAGCTCCGTCATTCCAAAACTGTGTTGCCAAGCAATGGTGAGGCCAGCAGCAGACATGCTCGGTACAACAGGGATGCTGTGGATAGGCGAAAAGGAGGAGTGGGAGGAGGGAGCAGTGTGGACATATCCGCTGCCTCCAACAGCCTGCATACAGATTTTAAAGCTGACATGATCACGTACCGGACCCACGGCATTCATAGCAGAGAGATAAAAAAGCTGTCTGAGCAAACAGCTGCCATTTGCACTGTACAGGCGGTCAAAGGGAAAACCATGAGCTCGCAACGGCCCAGTTCTGACGGAGCAGACCAGGATAACGTCAACCTCAGGTCAGACGAAATTACATTGCAAACCGAGAGGTGTAAAGGATATATAAATGAAAAAGGGCTCTTTAAACTTAAACTTGGGGGATGGGTTAATAGTAAGCCACACAGGAGATATAAAACATAGGCAAATTAAAAAGAGTAATCGTTTTAGAGCTTTTGCTTGGAGACTGGAATGATTGAATAGTGACTCATTGTGTGGCTGGAGAGTGAATGTGAAGAGGCGCAGATAGATGTTTTTATATTTCCAGCAAATGATGTAGAATTATCCTGGTGCTAAGTTTCACTTTCTTGGGTTTGATGGCGAAGGTCTGCGTGCTGGAATGCACCAACAGAACTGCTGCATCATTTTTTAAATAGCAAAATGATGCGTACAGTGAATATATTAATCCACCTGCCTTTTTCCATTCTCTTTTTTCTTTCTTTTCAGGTTACTGAGTAATGGAGACAGCCCTCAGACAATCAGCCACAGCCTCAACATTGTCAAAAACATTGGTGAGTATCAAATATGTATATATATTATCTCTAATTTGTGAATATATGACTAAGGCTGAGCAATGGTAAGCCACAGATATTCAGATCAACAATTTATTTACCCAACAATAGGCTTGGTACGGCTTCAGCACTGAGTTATATCTGTCAGTGCACATATCTGACTCGCTCTATAAGGTTGAGTGCCTCTCTATGCTGATAGTTAGCTGTGTTGACAGACTACTCACCATAATGTAATTCATTGTGTACACAGGATAATGGTTATTTACAGGGATTAGTCACATTTACTCAGGACAGCAGCTTACCTGTAGGACTATGGTAAACAATTCAAAAGCTCAAGAGCAAAAGCCTTATTGTGTGTGGTTTAAATATATGTACCGTTTCTCTCTCGCTGCATTTCTTTGGCTCCGTGTGCACATTTCACTCTCTCTTATGTAATTTTCAGTCCAGCTCTACGCCCACTAAAGCAATCTGCAGTATAAAACTGAGGGAGATTATGCAACAGGCCCGTTGTTCAAAGTCACCTTTCCGTCTTGATATACACATACCAATGTTCCCTGAAAAGAACATCCGTTTGCTATCGTCAAACGTTTTAGTTGAATAATCTAAAGTAAACCTACCTACCTATCCTATTCACTAATCATTTATGGCAACAATATATCTGAAATATGAAACTGCAGATATAATTAATATCGACATTCCTCTATCTAAAATGCAATGTTGGGTACACACATTTATACTTATGAGGTTATATGACCTGACACCACCCACTCCACCACATATATCAGATATACATATATACATATACATACATATGTATACATAGATATAAATCTATATATAGCTCATAATTACTGTGTGTTTACATTAGCTTGATCATAAGAGCATTGATTACTGCTTAATTACTCAGTACAATAATGCAGGTTTTTAAATTAGGTTATTAACATTATTTGCTCTTGCAACGAACAATCTCATAAATATGAATGTAAACACAACTTCTCACCCAACTATGCAATATGTAATATATATTTTATTATCAGCTTTTATCAGCTTGCTACACAATAATAAGCCCATGTCATGAAAAACTGAACTGTGTACAATTGTAAAACAAACCAAATGAGTCTCCACTGTGACTCTGTTTTGGATGAAGAAAAACTGTGGAAAAAAGGTTTTAAGTGGTTTTGCCACTAAGACAACTGTAAACACATAATAAAACACAAATACCAACACATTCTGATCAGCCACCATAACTTTTATAACACATAGATGACCAGCTGATTTTAGCACTTTGAGGGAGAAATACTAATCTAATCATCTGGTACATCTAGTAAATGTAGATAGTGGTGGATGATTTTCTTCCACCTCTGTCTAACCCTCACATATTGTACCTTGCACTTACATTTTAGAGATGCAAATATCTGGTGTAAGGCGCAAGGCAGGACTGGAACAAAAAAATGATTTTGTTCATTCATTAATGTACACTCAGCCCCCCATCTTGACAGAATAAAAGAGAAATGTAGAAATTTTTGCAAATTTATTAAAAAAGAAAAACTGAAATATCACGTGGTCATAAGTATTCAGACCCTTTGCTGTGACACTCATATTTAACTCACATGCTGTCCATTTCTTCTG
>JAVQJL010079513.1:0-11901 GCA_036024295.1 Nannoperca obscura
TGACCCATCAAGGCTTGGACTCCACTAGACCTCTGAAGCTCTGCTGTGGTATCTGGCACCAAGACGTTAGCAGCAGATCCTTTAAGTCCTGTAAGTTGCGAGGTGGGGCCTCCATGGATGGGACTTCCCACATCCTACAGATTCTTGATGCTTGATTGGATCGAGATCTGAGGAATATGGAGGTCGAGTCAACACCTTGAACTTGTTGTCATGTTCCTCAAACCAGTCCAGAACAATTTTTCCAGTGTGTCAGGGCGCATTCTCCTCCTGAAAGAGGCCACTGCCAATAGGTAATACCATTTCCATGAAGGGGTGTAGTTGGTTTGCAACAATGTTTAGGAAGGTGGTTCGTGTCAAAGCAACATCCACGTGAATGCCAGGACCCAAGGTTTCCCAGCAGAATATTAATTCAGTTTTGGAGATGCTCTGACCCAGTCATCTAGCTATCACAATTTGGCCCTTTTCAAAGGTTCTTACATCCTTACGCTTGCAGCACATCAACTTTGATGACAAAATGTTCACTTGTTGCATAATATATCCCAACAACTGACAGGTGCCATTGTAACGAGATAATCAATGTTCTTCCCTTGCCCTGTGAGTGGTCATAATGTTATGACCTTTTCTATGGTGACAAGTGAAGCCAGGTGGTCACAACGTTGCTGAGTGCAAGGCTCAAAAAAACATACCTTAGAATAGGTTACCAACAGTTCATGTTATTAAAACAAAGTTTTTCCAAATGTTTGACAGACCTAGCAAACCCTATTTATCATTACATAGTGATAGAAATGTACCTTGATATAGGATTAATTCAACATAGCATCAGAAATAGCATTAATAACTGCTTCATGTAAAAATAATGAATAATTGAACTCTTTGTAATTTTTGGTGCCTTCCTTCACCCACAGCAAGTCTCTGTAATCACAGGAGAGCAAGAGTGTGTCGGCGTTTCTCCATCACACACGGCTGAATTTGCATGCTGCTCACTCTCTCTGCCGGGCCTTGTTGCCATGGTGGCGCGTTGCTGAATAGTTTTCTTCTGCTTTACTCGTACTTTTCATTTTGGGGAGAAGAATGTTTTATTATTAATGGCGCTTGATAAACTCATGCATGTTTTTTTTTGTTTTTTTTACCTTCTGAATGTAAATTCTTTGAAATTGAAATTTCTCCTTCACGCTAACACAAACTCCTGAACTGATGTCTCAATCGTCATGCTCTTGTCTCAGCTGAATCAGATCTGCAGGAGGAGCGCTAGAGGATTTCCAAGTTGACCTCCCGTTGATTTGTCGCTGTTGGTTTTACCTCCGCAGTGCCGATGACGGGCTTTACACAGAGAGCCACCATCGACCCCGAGCTCAACGAGATCCACGTCCTGTCCGGCCTCAGCAAAGACAAGGACAAACGTGAGGAGAACGTCCGCAACTCTTTCTGGATCTACGACATCGCCCGCAACAACTGGTAGGAGAGAGAATGAGAAATAAACACGCAGGTTTCTCACTTCCTCTCTCTCGTCACATTATGTTAACCTGTGTTTGTTTCTCTCTACTAGGCCTGTGTGTGTTTGTGTACATGCATGACAAAGTGTCAAGTTATTGTTTTGTAATTTTTTTTCTAATGTGAATCTCCTTCCTCCTCCTCCTCCTCTTTGCGTGTTCCTGCTCAGGTCATGTGTATACAAGAACGATCAGGCAGTGAAAGAAAACCCGAGCAAGGCTATGCAGGAGGAGGAGCCGTGTCCACGCTTTGCACACCAGCTGGTCTACGATGAGATGCACAAGGTAACACACGCACAACTCAGACTCACACTCTTATTTAGTACGCTATCGCACAGATTTCATGACAAACAAGGAAATAGTAACACTCAGATATTTTTTGAAGGCGAACTGTAGCTCGGTTTTCTC
Source organism: Nannoperca obscura (assembly GCA_036024295.1). Lineage (NCBI taxonomy): Eukaryota > Metazoa > Chordata > Actinopteri > Centrarchiformes > Percichthyidae > Nannoperca > Nannoperca obscura. The sequence continues at coordinate 1,899 of JAVQJL010079513.1, forward strand.
AGATTTGTATTCATGCTGCGTCAAGTTAACACGTCTCCTTACGAGCTGTTTATTCACACTCCCGGCTCTACTTTTTTTATCAGAGCGGTCTTCTGTTACATTGACACTAAAAATGAGCCCAGGTTAAACAAGCAGAATTGTTGTTGATGTTGCCACATTTGTTTTTTTCAAAAAATGGTTGGTTGTAAAAAGTATATTTTTGCTGCATTAAGCCCAACATAACTTAGGAGAATTAAATAGTTAGATTTTTAACTATGGAAAGAAAAAGATCCCACATTATGCAACACTTCCATCCAGTTTAACTAAAGACATTGATAAACGTTTTGTAAATTTAGCAAAATGCATTTTCTTGGATTTAGTTTTGTTAGTTTAGTATGCATTCTCTCTAGTGTTTTTAGGTTTGTTTGTATAAACAGCGTGTGTTTCCAGGTGCATTACCTGTTTGGTGGAAACCCCGGGAAGTCTTGTTCGCCCAAGATGCGCCTGGACGACTTCTGGTCCCTCAAACTGTGTCGGCCCTCAAAGGAGTACCTGCTCCGCCACTGCAGATACCTCATCAGGAAATACAGGTCTGTAGCTTTTCCTGCCACAGCACTTCTCCGACCACTACTAATGACGTGCTGTGTCTTGTATTGATGCCCCAATCTGACATACTGTTACTGTCAATACTGACGTTATTAAACAGATCTTGTATTGGCGAGGAGTGAAATATGTGATATAAATATATTTGTCTCATGAAAGACCTTTTGACTTAGTAGAGTCTACATCTGGGTCGTGATGGGAAACCTGACTACAGGGCTGTGGGACTATCGCTTATTTTTGCATCTGTTGCCATCTAGTGCTTTTTTGTTGCAAGTGCATCCTCCCTGTATGAATGTCATGTTTATCATCAGTGTTTTTTTGATTTGCCAGGTTTGAGGAGAAAGCCCAGTCGGAGCCATTAAGTGCACTAAAATACCTGCAGAACGACCTTTCACTGACAGTGGACCACACAGACCCCGATGAGACAAAAGAGGTAGAGGATGTGTCTTAAGTACATACTTTGATTCTAATGTTTGTTTGTTGTTTGGTTTTTGGGGTATTCTTGACTAGAAGGAAGAAAATAGCATGTGAGAGAGGGTAGAGTAGATAAACCAAAAGGGGGGAAAAGTTTTAAAATGTAGAGATGAAAAGAAGAAATGCATACATGGGGAGAAAAGAAGTAGAGGGCTAGGAGTGTAAAGCAGATGGGGGTTGAGATGTAAAATGAACCACGGTATTAAGAGATGAATAGAGACAGAGACTTGAACATGTCTTGGTTTGTGGAGTCCTGTTATTTTAGAGCTTTCGTATGGTGGATGTGTGGTCAGAAGGTGTATTGTGCCCTCATGTGTTCGCTGAGGCTCACAGCATTTTGTTTATTCAGTTCTGTCTAACGTTGACTCTGACACTTGTGCTGTGCTTCAGTTCCAGCTTCTGCCCTCGGCACTCTTCAAGTCCAGCTCTGACTTCATCCCTCTGGGTAAGAATCAGTAGTGATCAAGTGGCCATGGCCTTTTACTGTTCCTGTGAACTAATGACATATCATAGTTTGCTAATCAGCGTAAGTAACGTGTCTTTGAGAGAAATTTCTTGACAACTATTAGATGGATTACATGAAATTTGTTACATTCATGTCCACCTCCGGATGAATTGTTATAACTTCAGCGATCCCCTAAATTATCATGTAGTGCCACCGTCAGGGCTTTACTTTACAGTTCTTTGGATATGACCAAATACCCACAAAACTATAGACATTCCTGTCTTTGTGTTTAGCACTAAGGAGCAAATGTTAGCATGCTGAATAGAATAGAATTCCTTTATGGTCACTGTGTAAGAAAATTGAGTAGAATCCTGACGGAGCATTTACACATATCAAACGGCAAATAAAAATTCAAACTAGACTCATTTAATTTGCTAAGTATACAAATAAATAAATATTTAGAAAGCTGAGAGATTGCAGTTGTAGATATTGCACATGTGCTGAATTGCAGTGGACATAAACAAGAAGCACAGGAATATATACTGTACAAACAAAGGTGCAGTGTTCTATAGATGTAACTAAGTCTTGTAGTGCTAGTAGTCACACAGGTCCCAGACACTCGGCGTCAGTGTTTGGCAGTGTTCTTGTATGGCTCTGGGGTAGAAGCTGTTCTTACGTCTGTTTGTCTGTGATCTGATGGACTTGAAGTGTCTACCAAAGGACAGCAGGTCAAATGGATGGGGTGGGATGTGCCTTCTTGACTGCGGTGGTGTTGGTAGTCCAGGAGAGATCTTCAGCAATGAGCATACACAGGAATCTGAAAGCAGGAACCCTTTCCACATAGTTCCAGTTGATGTATAGTAGATCAGGGTCTGCATTGTTCTTCTGGAAGTCTATTATGAGTTCTATTCATAATAGAATGAATAATAATAATAATAATCTATTATGGTGATCATGGTAAATATTATACCAGCTAAACATCAGCATGCTAGCAGAGCCTACACCCATGCTATCAGTTCTGTGAGGCTTTGTGGTAAATGCTAAGTTCAGCATGCTAACATGCCCATAATTCTAATGCTTACATGTTGATGTTTAGCAGTTTGAATGTTTGTTAGCATGCTAACATTTGCCAGAAAAAACATTAATTTCATTAATTTTGCAGGTATTAACTGATAAACCAAATTATTGGACAAAGTGGAATTTCTTTTACCAGATGATGGTACTAGATAAAAAGGTGTAAACTAAAATTATTACGGTTAATCCTGAGGGGGACATGAATGTCTGAAAAATTATTTAATGGATTGCTATGAGTGGTGACCCGACCGACTGACACACAGGCTACTAGCATGTCTGGGTATTAGTATCAGTACTGAAACTCAGCACTGGTCATAGCTAAAGGTAAACCGTTATAGGTATAGGTATCAACTAAACTGAAATATGTCTATCTCTCAATGTCTTATTAAAGGTAGAAGAGTCGCACCACTTTCTTTTTCTTGGCCAGAACAAGTTACTGTCTTGCTCTTGCTGTGCTATCATTATCATTGTTGTTCTCCATCGTTTTTTGGGTTATAAAAATGCATTCTGGGAGACATAAAAAAAATCACAGTGAAATTGACAACTTGGTTTAAGGCAAAGGGAGCAGACAACAAAATAAATACATATGCTCTACTTGGTAGTGTTTTTTTCCATCTCTCTCTGAAAGCCAAAGTGTATAGCAGTACCTGACAAACTGACAGATGTTACCCATATACACCAGTCAAAACAAATCATTAGTCCTTGCATCTGTCAGTGTAAACTGGCATGTTTTCTTTGACATTCTGCTGTCTACAGCACCCTACTCTTGCAGAAATGAACTATTGTTGTTTGGTTTCTGTTTTTCTGTTTACCTCCTCTTCTCCCCAACCCACTCACTTTCTTCTCTTCTCTCAGGCTTCTCAGACGTAGACCAGACGTACGCTCAGCGCACCCAGCTCTTCGACACGCTCGTCAACTTCTTCCCAGACAGCATGACCCCGCCCAAGGGCAACCTGGTAGACCTCATCACGCTCTAGCCCCTCCCACCCCCCCCCAATTCACCTCACTCACTGGACTGACTGAACACCTACATGTGCACGCACCTGATTGGACGGAAGTAACAAAGACCAGTCATTTTTCTATTCCTGAAGCCTGCTGGTGGGATCACACTTCATCTGGAACCTCCTGCTGTCACAGTCTGCGTTACCTGATGGTGAGGGTCATAAACACACATAAACACAACGCTGTGTTATTCGGATATGAGCAAACTCCATGACGACTTGAGTGTGTTTTACTTTTCCCAAGGTATCCCTTTGGTATTTTTCTTGCTGATGAAAATTTCTTGGAGCATGCAAAGCCCCTCTAAATGCCAAACATCACCTGTGTTTTTTCTCTTCACTTTAGTCCCCAGAACAGTTAAGGCCAGAAAAGATGCTTTGCAGACATTTGTTTGCAGTCTTTTTTCATAGATTTTTCTTTGTTTTTTGAGTTTTGGATTTGTGCTTTGTGCCCATGCATACACCCTCACAGCATCCATCCACATGTTGGGAGGAGAACAGATGGTCCTATGACATCTGTTCAGGCCGATTGTTGCGATAGTTACGCTTAAATTCACTGGTTAATTTATTTGAAGACCCAACGGTGTGACCATGATACAGGAAACCGCTTCACTTTCCACAGCTACAAGCTCTGCTGTGCTTTTGGTAAAATGTCAGCATCTTTTGCAAAATTGTATGTAAACTTTGATTTTGATGATTTGGTTCGCTTTCTTTTCTGTAACATATGCCCCTATTTATGATTGTGAAGGCCATGCAGAGACAACAATAGTCAAAGAATTTAATAGTGTTGTAGGAACAATATAGGAATGATTCTATGAGATAATGTTTAATATATATATATATCTAAATATACCTTTTTTTTATTATTGGTTTTGGTTGTTATCCCTGTAAAACTGGCTGATAAATTTGGATTTACTACAGGAGATACAAGGTTTAGATTTTTTTTTCCCTCAGTAATTAATGTACTGTAACTTCATTCTAAGTGGTTCAAAGGTGTACAGAATATGTAAATATACATATAAGACTTTTTTGGATTGAACAGATTCTGTGATGGATCATGTTCGTTCTTGTCCCTCTTCAGCAAAAAGTCAGGGTCCACATGCAGTAACGTTCTGGCTTTACATTTAATACTCATACTTATTGGGAAGAATTTCAAACAGCTGGTGTCAGTGTGTGAATAAAGTGCTGTGGCCAGTAATCTAGTTTGACATTTAGAGTGGCGAAAGGCGTTTTAGGTCTGTTTTGTCATATTGTGTTGACATGATGTTCTTTTGATGAATTAGTGGGGGAAATGCGAAATAGACAGGAGGGTTGATCGAAACATCAAGCCTCAGCATCACCCATTACAAACATGTAATGTACAAACATGTCAGGTATTATACCACTTATACCATGGCCATTTCCAACACAATACCACACGTCATTTAAAACCTTTAGTTTGGGATTTTTTGCATTGCTAGCACCATGCATTAAGGGATGGCAGTGTCGGTCTGTTGGTCCACCACTTTAGTCCAGACTGAAATATCTCAACAGCTGCTGGACAGATTGAGATGAAATGTGGTTCAGATATTTATGGTCCCCAGATGATGAATCTCACTGACGTTGGTGCTCCACCATGAGGTTGGCATTTGTGATTCAGAGTGAAATATCTTGACAGTTATTGGATGGATTGCCATGGAATTTGTTTCAGATATTCAAAGTCCCTTGGGGATAATTTATTACTTTGGTGGTCTTCTGACTTGTACTTTATTGCAGGTCAACATCTACTTGATAGATTGGCACCATATTTGGTACAAACATTTATGGTTCCCAGAAGACATATTCGAATGTCTTTGGTGATCCTTTCACTTTTCTCTTGTGCCACCATGTGGCTGACATATTTGGATCTTATTGAAATATCTCAACAACTACTGGGACAATCATGTCCTCCTCAGGCTTATTTGTAAATACTTTTTAAAGCAAATGTTAGCATGCTAACTCACTAAACTAAGACGGTAAACATACCTGCTAATCATCAGCATGCTAGCATTATAGCTGTGAGCATGTTAGCAATGTTGGCATTAGCATTTAGCTCAAAGTACAGCCTCACAGAGCTTCTAGTGTGGCTGTAGAATCTTTAGTTGTTGATTCTGCTTTTGTCTTCAGTACCATAACATATAATCCCTGTACCCCAGCATTCTGTAGTTGATCGGGACGTCCAGATTCACACAAATATCAACATGTTTCAGTTTAACCCTTGTGCTACCTTGTGGGTCATTTTGACCCGGTGGCCCATTGTCTTGACCCAGTGTCTCCTCCAGAGGGTAGCACAAGGGTTAAATATTAGTTTTAGTCTTATTTTTATTTTATTACATTTTTTGTTTTTTATTGGTTACACTAATAAGCCTCTAAGTTCTTTAGCTAAAGCATCACTGTGGCTGTCTTCACTGATAGCTGAAGTCATTGGTGTCCAGTTATTCTGCCCCGTTACTAAAAGTGAATCCACACCTGCCAGCCATTTTTAGTGGCCATGGTATAAGTTCATTTTACAGAAACAGACCTGGTTGCTGTTATTTGACTCATTCAATAGAAGTCTAGCAGACATGAGTTGGTTTTAGTTTACACAGAAGACTTTCACACACAACTGGCTGCCTCTTAAGTCCTCGATTCACATCATCTGAAAACTGAACACTAGTGGAAAATGATTGTTTGGGGCTTCTTTATTTCCCTTGAGAAACACTATTCAGAAAGAGACAGTGACTGGGGGAGATTGTCTGTGGTCATCATTAAAAGGCGTATTTATTATTTTTGATAATAACAACATGATTCTTGATTTACTCAGTTGGAACTTCACATCGGTTTCATACTCTTCCTGTCTGTGGTAAATGAAGAAGGGACACAAAGGTTGCTACCAACACAGACGTTAACCCACTGTTCACTGGTCAGGTGAAAGCAACAAATGATTGTCTCTCCCAGTCCTGCATTTAAGCAACTGTGATACATCAGAACCCTCTGTGACTGGTCATCCCTGGCACATCTGCTACGACTGTTAATCACAATTTGTACATAATTTGTGTGTAATGTACAGGATCAGTACTATTTCTATCTATGAGCTTGAAGAACATTGAGGACAAATGAAATCCTCAGGTCAGTTTAACAAGAGGGCAAAGTTGGGTAAAAAGACGGCTTGTTTGTTGTGTAACTTAAAATTCTTATATTTAATGTTTAGCACTACTTTGACACGAGGGTCACATCTGTAATTAAAGTGAAATTCAATGCTGAGTCACAGACACTAACTGAGACTTCAAGATCAGACATGAAGTAGTTCATTTATGAGTCCCTCTTCAGTGGCATTTCATAAAGAATTATTTACTTTATTGCACTTATTTTGAAATGAAAGCACTGGTGTTTTTACAGGTTAAAGGCCTTGTCATTACTAGTCGTGCTGTAGAGTTAAAGTGAGCCTATGTAACACTGCCTATGTAGCTATGGCTACAAGTGGCAGTTACAGGATCATCCTAAATGCTTGCACCACTCTGTGCCATTCATACTTCATCATTACATTCTAGTGACAGAGCTTAAGGATTCAAATAAATCCCTGTTGATCTCTGAGAAACCCACCAGGTCCTTTAACAACACTTGATGCTGTTTTCAAGGTTATCAAGAATCAGCAGAATCATCTGCTGCAAGATTTATTTATACATCAGATAATAATTCTATTTCCTAATACAGGTAGCTGAAAAATATAAACTAAAGCTTTGCTGTGCCTGTTTAATGTAAGCAAGATCATTTCCGGCTAGCATCGTATGTAGATTAGTTGTTTCACCACTTGAGAAACAAGTCTTTTTTTGTTACAGCAGACAAAATATTTTAGTATTAGTATTGTTAAGAGTCCTTCTGTGTTTTTCAAAGATCCCTAGTGATTTCTTTTTCAGAAAATCAGATGCTTAGTTCTTTCACTCAAATGTAATGATAATACATCAAAGGCACAAACTGGGGCAAGGTAAATGCATCCAATATTTAAAAGTAAAGTTTGCTAACATTAGCCACCATTAGCTACTGTTCATAGCAGTCGTTTTCATTTGCAGGCCGATTTTACTTCAGTCGGCCTACAGACACGTGTAATTTAAGAATACTAAAGCATAATAATTCTACTGAAACTAAATCAGACATGATGTTCAATATGATATCTTACTGAGAGTTCAATACTCAAGCTAGTTAGCTTAGCACAAAGACTGGAAACACAGGGTAACGTATAGTATAGCCTGGCTCTGTCCAAAGGTAACACAATCTGCCTACAGACTCTAAAGCCCATTAAACACCCTTGTCATTTTTACAGTTTTTGTCTCTTTCGTTAGGTTTTTTTGATATAACGTGGTAGTTAGTGAGCTTTAGAGGTGCTGCTAGGATATTTTTACCTTTGGGCTAGCAGTTTCCCCCTGTTTTCAGTCTTTATGCTAAGCTAAGCTAATCACGAGTTAGCGATAGCTTAATATTTGATGTACTCATTTGACTGCAAGAAAGCCAATAAGCGTATTTCCCAAAATGTCCAACTAATCCTTGCATGTAGCAGATGAAATTTGCTGAACCAAAAAGAGTGTTATGGTACTTTAAGTGTCAGACATGAGCTTTGTATCTCCTACAGTCTGGTGAAGCCAGCGAAGAGGCCTCACTTCCTCACTTGCACCTGGTTTTAAAGTCCTAATGTGTGTGCTAATGAAACAGAGTGCACTGTATAAAATGTGACGGACAACATTCGATTCCCTAAATGTATCTTGAGACTAGGAAAGTAACACCTTTAACAAATGGCCGCAGGTCTAATGTTTGTCTTGTTTTGGGGGAAGATGATACGTGCGTTATGTGTCTGTTCATGTATGTTTTGCCCATGCTTCTTGTGCCCGGATACCTGCTAGATGGAAACAGATTGGTGATAAAATAAAAATGGATACACCAGAACAAAAAAAAATGCATATAGCTATGAAAATGAAAATGCTATGCAAGGTATTATTTATGATATTTTGACAACATTTACACTTGGACTCGCCATGCTTGCTGTAGCATTTCTTTTTGTTTTGTGCCAGAAGAAGACTGTGTTTAAAAAGACTAATTGAAAGCACCTTTTTTTTAAAAAACACAATGCCAAATACTACTTTTCTTTTTGCTATTTTAGGGTAAATGTCCTCCACACAACAATGTTTGCTGGATGGAATGTTATTTTTTTACTTTTTTCTTCCATCTTGCCCTCCTCTTGACCCCTGGGTGGGACTCGGGGAGTTTTAAGGCTGGTACTCAGATCAGTGAGCACTACTCTGGATACAGTGAATGTGTAGAAAGCCTTGTAGTATTGCATTGTATGTAATGTATATAATGAATAAAGATTGTATTTTGTTCAGGTTTTCTTAACTCCTTTCTCTGCAATGTTTCTGTCCAATAGTGGCCATGTACGGGCATCTGTACAGAACAGGAACACTGCACAACCAAAGTGGAAAAACGCTTCCTTTTTATTTGCAAATCTGAACAGGTACAACAACATGACTGCCAAGACAATGACAATTTACAGCTTCCAGTGTGTCAGACCCCTGCTGTTTGCCTTCAGCAGCAAACAAACCATAAATACATAAAATACTGGTAACGTACTTTGGTGAAAATATCACAGCTATAATAAAAGTGAAACTGTAGACGCACGCGCACACACAAACAATAAAAAAACAAAAATAAAGTTGGATTGTAGTGCCCAATGTGATGGATTGACTTGTATATAAGTACATATATATTAACTTCTTAATTGGGTCAAAGGGAAATAAATTATTAAAATGAAAAAACCCCAAGAGAAACGTGCTCAGGTTCTGCTGGGAGGGTTTTAATGTCAAGCTGGGCATCTTCAAATCTTAGATGACTCCTCCCTTCCAGTATCAGAGACAGTGAGGGAAGAATAATATATATATATATATACAGTGTTCTCTTCAGAGGTGCACCAGGTCATTGGCATATCAGCATCAGTCCAGTATTATTATCATTAACAATATTTAACTGATTGTGGTGTTGCTGTTTTGTGGTATTTCTGTTCAAGGAGGATCACGTGTTCTGGTCCTCAAAAATTGGAAAATCTCAACCTCATTTGCAGCTCGACTTGTAAAAATGCATTACTGTAACATCCAATAAGAGTGAGAATTGTGACATTATTACCCAGAGCAGCTTGGAACATGCAAGAAGCCATTCTAGGACTGCCTTCTTTCACCTACGTAACATTGCAAAAATAAGGCACATCCTGTCTCAAGCAGATGCAGAAAAACTAGTCCATGCATTTGTTATGTCTAGGCTGGATTATGGCAACTCCATATTATCGGGCTGCACCAATAAGTCCCTTAAGACTCTCCAGCTGATCCAGAACGCTGCAGCACGTTTACTGACAAGAACCAGGAAGGGGGATCATATTTCTCCAGTATTAGCT
>JAVQJL010079515.1:0-31975 GCA_036024295.1 Nannoperca obscura
TCCTGCAGGGTAATTAGTAGAGGTATTTAAGTCTTTTGTTGTATGTGTGTGTGTGTGTGTGTGTGTGTGTGTGTGTGTGTGTGTGTGTGTGTGTATGTGTGTGTGTGTGTGTGTGTGTGTGTAAAAGAGTGATTGTGTTTGTGTGTATGTGTGTGTGTGTAGGTGTGTGTGTGTATGTGTGTGTGTGTGTGTGTGTGTGTGTGTGTGTGTGTGTGTGTGTTTGTGTGTGTGTGTGTGTGTGTGTGTGTGTGTGTGTGTGTGTTTTGTAATCATGTCCCTGTATGTGCAAGTATCTTGCTGCGGTTATACACGCGTGGTGGAGTGTGTGTGCGCAGAGATGTGTGTGTGTGGCAAGTGTGTATTACTATATGGGCTATGGTGTGTGTATCCCTGGTGCGGATGCCCCATCCTCATCCCCACTACTGAGCCTGGTGTCATGGGGGTCATCGGCGTCGCCGGGGTAACAGGGTGTGACCCAGGGGTCACAGGCAGTGATCCTGGGGTCAGAGAGGTCATGAGGGGGACGTCGTCAGGCGAGCGGCGCAAGGTGAGGGTGTAATCGGGAGGGCAGGTGAGACGCACTGTGTCCAGTGTGCTGTAGATGTCCTGGGTGTCCATGCCGTCCAGGGCGTCCAGCGTATCCAGAGTGTGATGGTGGTGAGTGTTGTTCCTCTCATCTGCTGATGCCACATCACACTCCAGCTGCTTCACCTAAAAGGTTGAATTGGTGGATAAATAAATGGGTAGATGAGAAAACGATGAGGAATTGAAGAAATGGGGATACACAGAAACAGAAAGGAAAAGACAGGAAAAAAGCAGGCTTATTACCAAATAATCAAACCTAAGGCTGCCACTAAGGAGTATTTTCATTTTATTAATCTACTGAACTATTTTATAACATAAAATGTCTGAATATTGTGAAAACTGCCCATTACAATTTCCTAAAGCCCAAGGTGGCATGTTCAAATTGTGTTTCGTTCAACTAATAGTCCAAACCCCAAAGTCATATAAAACTGGGAAAAGCACCAAATCCCTACAACATGTTGCAACCAAAGAAGGTTTTGAACAATACTTAAACAATAAATCTATTACCAAAATAGTTGCTGTTTGGTCAATTGACTAATTGATTAGTTGACTAATTGTTTCAGCTCTAATCAAATGCCATGTTATTATGGCTAGGCTATAATCACTGAAAAAAGGTCTGAAATCAATATCACAATATTCATGAGATTTTAGACAATATATACCATTACATAGCAAATGCATCCATAATCATGTATAAAATGTAAAATGTAAGTAATAATACTTCGTATCATCCATCCCTACATGTGATGAAAACTATTGTAATTCATGGTATGTCTAAAATCATATGAAAGTCTGAAGAAAACCTGGCAACCATTCTGTGTTTTAGTGTCATTGGCTTAGACACCTGGCAATCAAGCAAACACACAACACAAACATATGTCTCTGTAAGCCTTTCTTCTGGTGAAACAAACATTTTTAAATCACCACCATGGACCCATTAAAATGAGTGAACTCATCTATTAAGAGTTTAAATTTGTGAGGTAAGGATTTTGCAGCATCTAGCAGTGAAACATTTTGTCCAGCCTTTACCCAGCCAAAGCTACAAACCAAATACAGAGCTCAAGTCATATTCAAACTACATCACTGCTATTTGTCATCATCATCCAAACCACTTCTGACTGCGTTTGACTGATTTCTATGTCATCCTCTGCCAGGCTATTGTGTTTGTTCCTAGTCAGAATAATTAACACAAGTACATGACAATAATGTATGCTAATACAAAAAGGTCACGCTTAATATTTGCTTGTCACACAAGATCTAACATGGGTGAAAAGAACTGACATTTAAAATAAATAAAACACAACTACAAAATCGGTTGCAATGTTGAGCTACATTACTTTAGTTCAATTGCCAATTAACAGGATTTGTCAGCTATAGAAGAGGTCTGACATTTAGCACTCACTATGTGAGATTTCGGAGCGACCAACAGAGCTCAAAAGAGGCCAAATACTCAGTGGATTAATTGGAGGAAATTGAAAGCAATTCAGGCTATTGGCCACAGCTCACACATGCATCAAAACACACAGATGCACACACATTTCCCACTAATAATGTCTGCTGATGACAGGCTGTGTTTTGCAGAAGTGCTCTACTGGCAGCTTTTCCATTGGCAAGAAATGAATTCATTCAGTCACACACACACACAACCTCATCTGGCTTAATGATACTTAAACTTGAAATAATAAATGCGATTTTGAACAATGAGCTTGATTATTTTTACGTAAATAAAAGTATGAGGCTACAGAGACACACATAAACGCACCACCACCATCTACACACACATGCACAATAAGAATACAAAAACACATGACTCACCTGTAATGACATCAGTCCCTCTCCCTGAAGGTGAGCTGCAACATCTGCAGGTGTGATGTCTCGTCTGGGGGGAGGAAGAGGACGGGGACGACGATGCTCCAGACGCCTCTTGTCCTTCTTGTACAGTAGAGCCGCGAACGCGAGGATGTTGAGAAACAACAGCGACGCTCCCACCGCAATTGTCACTGAGAGTTCTGTTGAGTAGTCCTCATTAGGGACGCGGACCCCGGTTTCCCCTCCACCTTGGCCTAAGGCAGACTCCGGTGGCTGTGGAGTACCTGCTTGTGAACCTGGATGGCGTGTGCTACTAGGCGGCCAACCTTTGGCTAGACGTTTAGTGTACGAGTAAGGAGTGTCGTCCTGTGGAGAGGGACTATGAGTGAAGGAGGACACCGACTGGAGGAGCTCGTTGACATGATGCAAGTGAGGGACCAGCTGGAGCCAGAAAGAAATTTTGGTGGCACGGTAGTGGTCTCTGACACGGGGCTTCAGGCCAATGTGGAGGTACAGCTGCTCTTTAGGAGTGTACTTAGACCAGGCCACTTCTTCAAAACGATTAGGTTTAGTGTGGATGAACTTGGTATCTTGAGGAACCGGCTGGTTTGGGTCACTGGAAAGAGAAATACACAATGAGTTATTTATTTACATCCAGATGGGTCAATGGTTATGTAAACTTATTTTTACATGATTAATAGATAACAAAAAGGAGGGATTGATTGCTTTTCACCCCTTCTGAACTCGTACAAATAGCTGTAATCTCATACATAAAGATACACAGAAAAAAAGAACAAAGAAATGTACCCAAAGAAATCAACTGAGCAATAGTGAAGTACCTGTCAGCTTTGAGAATCTTGTCAGATGAAAACAAAGAATCAAAATCAATCACCAAATAATAGTGCAATGTAAGAACAAAGAACACTCCAAGATCGACAAATGATTAAATAAACCACAATGAAATGTAACAGAGAGAACAGTATTTCCACCCACATATTTATATTCAAGACTCATATTTAAAAAATGCATTGCATTTACTGTTCTTCCATGTGTGATGCACACATTCAGTGAAAGTATAAATGCCAATACTTCATGTTTTTCAGTTTTTCAAATGTCAGAGACTCCCAACAGAGCGGCTAAGGACTTTTACCCAGCTGGCTCCCCTCCTCTGAGGAGTATGAGTTTCTCTCATGCTGGCTGACAGTTTCGCCAGATCTGGCACACATCTTTCTAATCAATATCAAAGTAACCAGTGGCAAAAAAAATATTTGCACAGAGCAAAACAAGTTTTATTTTCCTATAAACGTAACTCAAAGGTGATTTAGTTGCAGTGCATCGATTTTTGTCCATTTTATACGCCTCTTACAAAACATTTCATCTAATGCTCCATTTGAACAGTGTCTGGATATTTGCTCTTCTAACAAACATAAAGCTGTTAGATATCTTTATTAGAGATGAATGTGTGTGTGGCATAGTAAAAAAAGATCCTGAAAAATAACTCCTCTTACACATATGGACAGGCACTTATTTGTTGATTTACTGACTTATTTGTGTCAGCAGGGGAAAATTCATAAAAAAAGAAACTGCAGCACGTCTTCACAGACTTGCCAGTTACACGCTTTGTGCTCGTCTGTCAATCAACACCTTGTGAACAGCACAAAAAGGCAGCTTGCGTAAAGACCTACCGGCACACAAGCACTCACAGAAGCTGAGGATTTATACGCCCACACAGAGGTTTACAAAATATACATCAGGGAGCATCACACCCTTCCCATTAAATTGAGCTGTCGCAGAGCTCCATCACCATCTGAGGCGCTCTCAACCGAGTGAAATCTTTCTTCTGAGAAAGTTCCACATTGATAATTGAAGTGCACACCAAAGTCTTGATGATTTTGCTCTGCAGCTTGCTGTGGCGCTAATGACAAAGACTTATGGGCTAGAAACTGCTAACTTGATGCAATGCGATTGCCTTAATGCACCTGCAAAGTTTTTAACGCCACAATCAAAATATGTGAGAACACTGTACTAATTGTGTATGTTGTGAGAAAGCAAGGCTCTGTGGTGATTTAGATCAAGGTCTAGACTGCAGATGTCTCTGTAAATCTGAAGAGGTCTCAGTGGAGTGAGCCTCGATTGGATTAATTACTGGTAATTACTCACTTCGAGCCCTGCAGAAATAGGGTCCATTCTCAACAATTACTTTTATCTTGTATATCATGTCAGAGTGGAGAGATAAAAGGTGCTCTTATCAGCGCGGATTGTTGGGTTTTTAACGTTTTTTTGTGGATTCTTTCTATAACAGCTTTTCTTAGCTACTGGCACATCATTTCACTTTCAATTTAATAAATTGGATCTCTAGAACCTTTTTCAGCTACTGGCAGATCATTTTAACTTTGATTTAACATATTGAATAAGGCTCTCTCTGAATGAGGATGCAGAAAGAGAGAAGAAAAGATTTCTTAAGCAGTATTCAATCTTTCATTCTTCTTTTAGAACAATACCTTGGCTTCCCTCATGGACTTTTTAAGAGCAGGGGTTATTTTACTTTCTTAGCCAAGGTCCAAAGAGGAAAAGCCTTGTCAAGATTTTGACATGACAGAGAACCTGTGCACGCTCTCTGTCATTAGTCTGTATTTTAAAGTCTGCAGTGCTGCTTTCATGATTGCATCTAAAGTACTGTCTGCTTGTCAGACATTAGATCTTTGGAAAACATTATAATAAAATACCCTTTGTCTGTGAGCTCATTATTTCTGTTGCTCTAAAACTCCAGTGTTTTCCTCTAATGTACCATTACATCTCAGCTTTACTCTACTTAAACTTCCACTCCAAATTGAACCTTAAAAAAAAGTCTTATGTTATTAAAATGTTATTTATCTTGATAGAAAAACTTGACAGAGAGATGGAGGCCGATCTGTTTCCAGCACACGTTTCCTACAAATTGGCTCCCAAATTGTATTTAGCGAATGCAAAATAGTTACATGTGAACATCATTTGAAGAAAATATATTTGATTAATGCTACTAAATGATCAAAATCTGTTATCTTCTCCATGTTGTTCTGTGTCTTTGAATGTCCTCTGTCTGTGTAAACCCTGCTAGAGAGCTACACTCCATGCCAAAGCTCATGTTAACTATCAATATGTCTAACAAGTTAAACATAAAGAAAACTTATGAAGTAGTGTGGAGAGGCACTATGCTGCTGACACCATAGACTTGAGTCTTGACTGTCTTATTTCAAGCTAAGAGGAAGTGTGAGCTGTCCACACGCTGTGCTGCCAAAACCTTTTCTCTGCAGAGAGTCAAAGATAAAGGAATGAAGAACGATTGATTTTCCACTGACAGCTGTGCATCTTCTTTTACATTTTAAAATGCGATCAAACGGCCTGGCTTTCATTCGTTATCATGACGCATTTTGTCGGTGGGTATTAAATATTTAAAGCAGAAATTAAAAACGTATTTCAGTGTCTAAGAAAGCAGAAATAAAGAGAACTGATTCATGCTGAAGCTGCGCTTTGTTTTATTTTGTTTTGCATTATTTTTTTTATATAGTATAGTCGGACAAAAGAGAACAACAAACTCTTCTCAGTGAGATTTCCCAACTGAATTCAGCGTCTCACATCAGTGTACATTTTAATAGCTCACCCAGTCTTGGCAAAGTTGGTCCAATAAGTCATGACCACAGCGCTTAGCATCACATCGTTCTTGGAGAAGTTACAGTTGAACAGATCAGTGGGTCCCACCATGGGCACGCCGAATACGTAGGGTACCTACACACACACACACACACACACACTTTAGGATAACTTACTGTTGGAGGCAGCAGATAACATTCATTCTCTTGACAGTGAACATGACCATAACGTCAAACTCTAACCTTATCCCAGAGAAGACAGAAACTGCTTCATGTGTAACTGCAGTGAACCTAAACTCAGGTCACTACATTTATCTTCAGTTTGGACTGAATGCACACACACACACACACACACACACAGTCAGTGTGTTGAACATAAGACAAGCAAGTGCACAACTACACAAAGAAACAAGAAAAACTTAAAGTTTAGCAATTTGTTACTAAATACTGAGAAAAAGATTACTGTAATAAACTATAATCATCATGAATGTATACAATTAAAGTACCCACACCACACACACAATTCTTAACTTCTGTCCTTGATATCTAATAAAGTGTCTTGTGCTGCTACATACAAATCTGTCACTCATGTCATCTCTGTAAAGCAATATAACCTTGTGACATCATCTTACCTCATCACCATGGGCGGAGTCAGCCCAGGGTGGCGTGGCGTCACTCTGGCAGTGGTGGTAAAAGGAGTAGAAGTAGGTGGGTGAGCCATACTGAGCGTGGAGGTCAGCTGTGGCGATCGCTGGCGCTACCCACTGGTGGTCTGTGAATAGCGCTACCAGAGTCTTCCTCCGAGTTTCTGCATTGTCTCGGTCCGCCCAGTCCGTGTACATGAACCTATAGTATTTACATTTAAAATTAGCCAATTAGCCGATCAATTCATCCATAAAGATTGAGTCCATTAATCTATCAACCAAGCTATTAACAATTTTTTTATTGTTATTGAACAAATAACATTTTGCATTAAGATATTACACATATAGTGTATGCATATTCAAACCTCGATTTAAAGGAACAGTTTGGCATTTTGGGAAATACGCTCATTCGTTTTCTTGCCAGGAGTTATATGAAAACATTGACACCACTCTCTGTGCACTGAATCTGAAGCTACCTCCAGCTGAGGGTGAGTTTAAAGCCAAGGAACAGTTAGCCGGGCTCTGTCCAAAGTTCAAAAAAAGTCAAACCAATATCATAAAGCGCTCTAATTAACAAGATATAGCTTGTACGATTAATGCATACGCAAAAAGAAATATAAAAACGTCAAGTTGTGGTTTTGCAGGAAGTAATGTGCTGTGACAATTTCTTGGCGAGTCTTTGCTGGTTGCCTAGCAACCTCACAGTGACGACAAGATTTGGGGATGTCACTACTTCCCCTTAAATGCATTCAGACAATGATAGACTCACTCACCTTATGCTCTCTCTCAGTGTATCTCGGCCTTCTGGGTATCCATACAAACTATCCACAAAGTCTGACACAGCAAAGTCAAAGTCCTCAGCCGTGACACCGTCCTCCGAGTCCACAATGCCCTCCACAAACTTCACGCCCTCACCCTGGTTAACCCCCAGCATCACGTCGTAGTTCAGAAACTCTCCCTGCTCCATCAGAATCTGGGGGTCATCAGGTATAACATCACCATCAATCACCGGAGCAAAGGCTGTGTGATATTTGGCCGGCGTTACGTTCTGCTCCACAAGTTCGCGGTAACTCCGGCCCTGGAGGCAGGCGACCAGTTGGGTGCTGTCGTCGATGCCGCAGCCCACCCTCTCGCCGAGCTGCCGGGCATACTTGCTGGGCTGGTAGTTGACAGCCCAACTGGCTAAAGCACTGCCACTCTGGATGATGGCTCTGTGGAACAGGTCTGAGACACACACACAAATTCAAATTAGGGTGTATAAAGTATATACACTGAGGCACACATATGTATTTATGGATGCACATGCACCCACACATGTATTCATGAATGCACAAACATATAATTACACACTTGGAGGGCTACACAATACATTTGCACACATAAACAGATACAGAACTAGTATTCCCACAGCAAAAAAACACTGAACTCACAGACATGCGTTATTCAAAAGGATGACAGGTCATTGTCAGAGCACCAGGTTCAAGTAGGTATGGGTTTAAGGTTTTAAATTATACAGCTCTTAGCTATATGAGTCACGGGCAGGCTGTATTATTCAGAGAAGTCAAAGGCTTATTCAGGCATTTATGCCAGTAAATGAAAGCTGCATCAGTCCACTGGAGACTATGACAAGTTTCATAACCCTAAATGTCATAGCTCTCACAGCACCTACCTGTCTGTCTGCCTATAATCTGTATTTTAAAGTACTAAAACCTTTGCACTTTTGTGCAGCATACGTTGAACTGAATAAAACACGCAGGGTAAGCAGGGTTTTTGTCCATAATTCTTTCTTACCTTCTGAGTAGTGAGATAAGGTGAGCAGGCTGACGCAGGAGGCTCCTGCCCCGGATCCGAACACAGTGACCCTGTTTGGGTCTCCTCCGAAGGCTGCAATGTTCTCTTTCACCCAGCGCAGAGCCTGGATCTGATCCAGCAGGCCGTAGTTCCCTTTTGCTGCCTGGTCACCTGTACTAAGAAATCCTTCAAGCAGACAGAGAGAGATGCTGTAATTACATATGGCCGAACGTAATACTAATGTTTAAAGACTTCGCTGTAGAGAATTGAGCAAACTATGTACAAATAATGAGTCAATCAAAAGAAGCTTTTTGAAAATAGAACCCCTTTATCTCAAACACACATGAACACACAGGGAAGTGATTAGTTGGACATCCACACATCATGGCATTCCCACTGTTAAGATCACTTATGCATGAGTCCTGTTTATCATACAATGAAAAACGATGTGCCTTTCCTACAATCCCGCGGAAATTTGATCAAACCAATAAGGTACATCCATATTCATGTAAGTGAAAATCAACTTACACACACACACACACACACACACAAACCTACACATGCATGCTGTTACAAATGCAGCTATCCCTTATTCCCTTTACTGCTGACATTGTTAGGTAAACACAAAGGATCCTAATGGCTCACTCCTCTACAGTATATCTCATTACTGCAGCAGCTCATTTCTCTGAACCTCAAGCTGGCCCTGAACACATAAGAGTATAATGAGCAAGAGAGACGACGCTGTTAAAGTATTACATTTCATCACTTATGTGCAATTTGTAAAAAAAAATCTCTCATGCAAAATGGACATTATTTCCATCTTAACAACAGCTTCAAAATGCTCTATTAAATACTGTATGATGTGCTTTCATAGTAAGATTTTGGTCATTGTTTTCTTCACATTTCCGTAGAATCATGCCCCAATTGCAGCACATTACAGCAAGATCAGAAAAAAAAACAACTGTGCATAACTGTGCACTGCTTTGCATGTGTGGGCTCACCTCATGCATCCAAGTAATGATGGCAATGATGAGGAGGTGGAGAAGGAAGAAGAAGAAGAAGAGGAGGAAGACACTGCTACTTGTGATGATGATGATGATGGTGATGATCGTATTGGAGGTGGTGTAAACAGAGGATGGGGATGAAGACAAAAAGAAACATGTAGGATTGGCTTGGTTTAGCTCAATATGGTGATTACTGCTGCAGCCACTAGTTTAATCCCCAAGGTCAGAATTAAATAGTTCTTTCACCCACCAAGCAGATGCAGATATATGCCACCTTATTAAATCACTATCTAATGAAAGCCTTGAAAGCTTCTAAAAATGTAAACACAGCATAGATTTTATAAACCCAAATCAATATTCATAATTTTTTTGTTGAATGTTTTAACTTTTGTATTCAACTCTACTCCACTCTATTTAAAAAAACATTTATGGCTAACCCAGAAGTGGCCCTCCTTCTGGAAGAGCAATGTCTCTCATACAGTATTAGCATGCTTTGTGTGTACACGTGGACACGTGATCTACAAAATGTGCTAAAACGGCATAAGAAGAAAAAACAATTGTACTAAATAATTTATAGAGAAAGAACAACCAAACGCCATAAAAACCGTTCATCAAGTTTGCTCTATTATAGTAATTCAGTTTGTATATATATATATATATATTCAAAGGCCATTTTTTTTAAATATCACTCACCTTCTGCAACATAATAACACATAACATCCTACACAATCAAATAGATTAAAGTGATAAGGGCATGTGGGTCAAATAATTTTAATCTTACTGAATCAAGTTGAATCAAATAAATCAAACTATATGAACATTTTATTAACCTGCTGACACATTTTAATTAATTTCCTCATATGAATTATGAAATAGTGGGTAAGTCCTAATGAGAGTGAAGGCATGATTTAAAGCAGCCATTAGAAGGATATGCAGCTAATGCATCTGACTGAATCAATATGAAGGCATACTATGTGCACGCAAACTACTCAATACTTCAGTGTTATATGGTAAATGATACCTTTAAAGTATGTTTTTAACTGTCTTGTGTCCATGCTCAGGCATTGTAATTTTTACAATTATAGCCACAAAAGCCCTAAATGCTAGAATTCTAAGATATCCTATTTATTCAGTCCTGTGAGCTTTGCATAGTTGTGTAAAATGAGAAAAACCACAGGGAATCAGATATTCCCTGTTCAGAGAGCAATGAGTCAGAGACTCATGGAGGTAAACAGGATCAGATTTGAGTCAATGCTAGTAGAGGAAAAAATTGGCTTTGGGGAGTTTTATTTCCACTAGGGACACCCATCCTGAACATGTTTTCACTCAATAAACAAAAAGGCACTCGGGGTAAAAACAACTCACTAATGGTTTTCACATTTATAGCTCATTGAAGGAGTGAACAATCCAGATGGGGAATATAATGCAAACATAAAGAAACCATAAAATTCAAAGTGAGGAACAACAGTATGTAAATGTTTTGTTAAAAGAAATAGCATTTACAAAGTGTACACTGCATCAATGCTGTAATAATTGATGGCTCTTTACTAATAAATAGATGTCACCCACCTGTCACCTGACAACCCAAAGCAAAAGAAAAATACAACTAGATTTAAATAACAAAAGTGAATGTGGTTTTACATTAAACATTACTTCTACATTGCTTCTTCAGCTTCTTACAGGGGGTCCATCTTCTCTGCTGCTATTGTTGAAAAACAGCTAAATTCCCAACTTTCATTAATGCAACAGAAATGTGTATTGTGTGCATTGTTCCATAATTGCTATTTAGCTACATGTGTTTGGGGGTCTCCAATATAGTATTTTATGTCTGACAGCCACTCAGAAAATCAACCCAAAAGGCATCCATGGCATGCATCTATCAGTATATTAATGGTTGTCAAGATATAGGTATGGGATGAAAAATTATTGGAATATAGAATCCAGAAATATGCTTTAACAGTGTTGCAAACAGGTTGGAAATGCAGCTACAACCATACTAAAAGCATATACACTCATATTACCATAAAGTACTGAAGTGTTTAGCAAATATATATATATATAACATAGATATAAAAGATGCATTATCTTACCCAGCACTCCTAGGCGATAGTTGAGGGTTATGACAATGACGTTGCCGTAGCTTGCAAGCACGCTGCCATCCATCATGTTACCAGTGCCTTCTGTGTACGAGCCCCCGTGGACGTAGACCATCACCGGCCGCTGACCCCCCTCCTCGTGGATGTCTGGGGGAGAGAGAGAAAGATGGATGTTAGATAGATAGATTTATTGATAGGTGTTTACTTTATAACATATGGCCTGACAATGTGTTCTAACCAGCGTTCAAGGTGACATCATTGAAGCACCCAATGCCAGTGCTGTACATACTCATTTTTATAGCTGAGTCTACACACACATCCTCCCACCTTCCTTCTGCCTCCATTCTGCCGGTTGTTGTCCAAATTGACTGTGTGTGTGTGTGT
Source organism: Nannoperca obscura (assembly GCA_036024295.1). Taxonomy (NCBI): domain Eukaryota; kingdom Metazoa; phylum Chordata; class Actinopteri; order Centrarchiformes; family Percichthyidae; genus Nannoperca; species Nannoperca obscura. Next base: position 11,943 of record JAVQJL010079515.1, read on the forward strand.
GTGTGTGTGTGTGTGTGTGTGTGTGTGTGACTGTCCACCTGTCCATTTGTATGTATCTCAGCTGTTGATCACTCGGCAGGTTTATACATATAGAAGCAGTGTGGCTTCCTTGCTTACCTATGCTTTGTATCTCCTTACCGTCATTTCTCAGCGAGGGAATATAAATTGAGGCTGTGGGAGTGTCCATGCTTGCCATTGTGTGTGTGTGTGTGTGTGTGTGTGTGTGTGTGTGTGTGTGTATGTAGGGCCACATGCATGTGTATGAACCAATATGTATGCATGAGTGACTCTGTGTCCTTCCCACTTTCCTCCACAAGTAAAGGCGTAAACCCCCTGGTGACTGACGCAGGTGTCTGAGTATTAGGTGTTGATTCAACCGGCGGCGTTCAGAAGGGGGGTGGAGGGAAATGGTTGTTGGGACCACTTTTTAAAAAAAACAACCTTTATTTATTCAATGAGGGTATATGTGTGCCCTGACAGGACACTTCCATGTTTAAATAATTTGTCACGGCCAAAATAACCTTGCGGCCACACCAAGTATCACTCTAGTCACTTTGTTGCCACGCAGTTTTGACTTTAGGCTAAAATGAACCTCAATCCTAATTCAGCATGCATATTTATTCAACCCTGTCCCTGAGAGAGTCTGTGCACACCTTTGGGTTCACTCACCTTCTTCTGTGGGCACGTAGATATTGAGGTAAAGACAATCCTCACTCTGGTGAGTGAGGTACGTCGCCGCTATATCCAGGTTAGCCGTGAGCCAGGATGGCATCATGTCTCCCAGCATGCTCCTCTCATCCAGAGACTGTGGGCACACAGGAGCAAACTGTGTCACATTTCGAATCCCTGGCCAGGGTAGAGGAGGCTCTGGAGGCTGGAATCGCCGGTCCCCCGTTGGAGGCCTTGCGTACGGTACTCCCAGGTACTGGATGACGGGCCCCAGGAGGTCAGAGGGCAGCGGGGTCAGGATGCCGCGGATGCGGCCCTGCGCCGTGGAGATGATAGGCACAGTCTGCTGCGCCGACGAGGAAGTCGGATACAGAGAAAGGGAGAGGCAGAGGGAGAGGAGGAGGGATAGAAACCCAAACAGGGTGGAAAAGGATGGGAAAGGAGGAGAGGGAGAGGGACTTCTCCTGGTATTCAACCCGGACATGATGGTGTATTTAGGTGTAGCTTGGGAGATGAGGGATGAGTGGGAGGGAGGAAGGGACTGGGGGAGGTCAAGGGTTACAGCTGTGCTGACCCTTCAGAGGTATCCAACACTCACACACAGCTGCTGCTCAGCTTGGCCCATAGCACACACAACACACAGTCCTGACAAACAACCTTTTACTCTTGTGTGTGTGTGTGCGTGGTGTTTGGTCCTGTGTGTGAGTCAGTGATTCTGTGCCTCTGAGTGTGTGGTGATTCAGTTAGTGAGTCCCTTGAATACGTGTGTGTGTGTGTGTGTGTGTGTGTGTGTGTGTGTGTGTGTGTGTGTGTGGATGTGTTTAAGCAAGTGTGTGTCCTGGATGGGCAATTTGAGTATGTGTACGCGTATGTGTGTGTGTGTGTGTGTGTATGTGTGTGAGTCTCTCGTTATGTAAACAGTGGCATCACTGTTCCTCTGTCACTCTCTCCTTCTGGTCACCCCCATAACAAGCCGGAACTGCCTCCTGGAAAAGAGACAGAGGGGAGAGAGACATGGAAAGAGGAGGAGAGAATGATTAAATTAGTCTTCATTAGAATAATCACAGTGCAAAATAAATAAAACACACACACACACACACACACAGAGCGGTCTTACACATCACATCAGAAGAATAGGCTGTGCTATCTGGCTTCTGTTCACGTTAAAAATAGATATGAGAGCGATAGATAGAGCAAACGAGATGTTGTCCGCTCAGCTTAACTCGGTGTCAGACTGTCAGGGCTGCTGTGTCGCACAAGAATGGCATGTGCTTGTCTGTGTGTGTGTGTGTGTGTGTAGGTCTATCCGGTATGAGCCGCAGACATATGTTACATCCTCACCACACACTGTTTCACAGATCACAGGACCCGGTTCAGGAGGGGTGGGGGGATGGAGGTTGGACTGGGAATGGAGAGTCACGTCACACGCTTAATTAAACCCTGAATACACCGCGGGGCTCCTGACCTGCATGTAGCATAAGGTAGGAAGCCTGTGATACACACACACACACACTTTGTTCTCTATCTCATTCCCACAGATGCATGCACACACCCCTTCTTTATGTCCCTCACTAATAAACACACACAAACACAGGATTTTCTCTCCTCCAAAAACGCACACACACACACTTTCTTGATCCGTCTCAATCACACACACACTAACACACAGCTGCTCCCCAGCCGACACTGCTATCTCTCTCTGGGGGCCTTGGGGCAGAATATTAACACACACACACGCGCGCACAGAGAACATCCTCACAAAGCAGCAAAGATATTAAAGTGTAAAAATGTCCAGTGGCTACTATCGCTCCTCCCATGTTAGGCTGTATTGGTGTCGGCTGTCCAAGGTGCTAGTTAACATTCCAGTGGTGATCACACACACGCTGATGAATAACGCTCCATTTATCAAGGCAAACCCGCCTGCCACCCTCCTCTTGTATATTTTTATAGTACAGAAAGGGCAGATAAAAGCATGCGCTGCGTTCTTAATACAATTATCAAGAAGGGGGGAAAGAAGAAAAGAAAAAATAAGAGCAAAGTATAACGGAAAAACGTTTGCTTGTGAGGTAGAATATCTATCAGCACTGAAGCTGACTACGGCAAAACACACACACACACACACACACACACACGCACAAGCACACACATTCAAATGCAAACCTCAACATGCATCCTCGCTGCAGTAAAATTTTCCAAATGACAAAATGTAGGATATCGTACCCAGAACAGGGTGAGAGGTGTGAAATCCCACGGAGCATGTTCCCGTTCCAGTCCACCGCAATATTCGCCTCGTGTTTTCGCTGCTGCAGCTTATCCGACGTGCCCGGGATGGGATATTGGGAGATATTCCTCTGCTGCTGCTGCCGCTGTCGCTGCTGCTGGTGGTGGCGATGGCACGTCTCCTGTGTGGGAATAACCCCAAAAAAGAAACAAAAAAAGAAGAAACAACCCTCAAGCTTTCAGTCCGAGAAAGATGGAAACGGGGGGAAAAAATACGTTTTGGATATTGTCGAAATTGAAGTGTTTCTCTACGGAATGCAAGGCCTAGGACGTTCAAATAATCAATCTCCCTCTCTCCCTCTCTTCCTTTCTTTCTCCTCCCTCCCCCATCTGTCTCTCTCTCTCTCTCTCTCTCTCTCCCTTTCTCTCCCTAGATGCGATTGGACAGTGTGGCAGGCAGCAGTGATCCAATGATACGCACCTAGCACCGCGAGGAAGCGCAGACTGGAGAGAAGAAGGGAGAATGGATGAGAGGAGAGGACTGACCTGTGCAGGGAAACACGCACACACACACAAGTGCACACCATTACACAAATCACATTGGTGCATAAACACAAATGGCTCCGCAAATGTGCACACACCTGTAGAAGATCCCATTACACATAAAAAAAACATAAATGCACAGACAAATGAAACACCACTCAATGCATACTTATACAGACCTGTAGCAAACACGTGCCCACACACACCTGCACACCTGAGTGCACAGTGACCTCTTCAGGACCAAAACTGGAGATGTGTGTGTGTGTGTGTGTGTGTGTGTGTGTGTGTGTGTGTGTGTGTGTGTGTGTGTGTGTGTGTGTGTGTGTGTGTGAGTGAGTGAGTATGGTAATGCAGTGGGTCTGCAGTCGCTACTAACTGTGTTTGGGAACACTCCTCACGTCAGCACAGCCTGCCGCAGCAGCATTCAGAACTTTCTATTCCTCTCCTCAACAATCATCCATCCACCCATCCATCTCTTTGTCTGCCTCTCTGTCTGCACATGCACTTGTTCCTCTGAGTTGCCCTCTACTCATGCCTCCTACAACCTCAATCTCTCTCTTTTTCCCTCTTATAAAACAGGTAGTATACGTATATTTTTTTAATGAGGCAAAATAAAACATGCAAGTCCATTTGTGGAAAGGCTTTATTTGTACAGACGGGGTTTGAGAGGTGATTTAAAAGGATGACATTGACTTACAGTCTAAGCTTTACAAAGCCAAAGGGCCCCTAACAGCAAAAGCCCTGTCACTCATTCTTTTTAACCGAGACTGCCAAAAAAGCCCCGCATGAGTATCTGAGGCTGTGCTCAGGCTCATATCGGATTAAAAGGTTAGAGTTGTAGCTAGAGGTTAGACTCGTACAACCTAAAGAAGTTATCAATGAAATCTGAGGAATAATTCTAAAACTGCCAAGCTGTGAATGTAAGGGCGTAAAAACAAGCTGCAGCAATTTGCACTATCTGGAGACGTATCACATCTTCTCAGTTGAGAAAGATTTATAAGGTGTCACAGGATTTGAGACAAACAGCTCAGGAAGCACGCTTGATTCTGAGTCATGAATTTTGTTCGAAACATTACCCAGCTGAGGTAAACATGATGATTTGGGAGGGTTGCTGAAAGGTCTAGCGTCGATAAAAGATGATACCCAAAGTCTATTATCTGGATAAAGGACCGAAACAGACCTCTGAGCCTGATTTGAAATGGATTCAGGAGCAATAAGAAGAAGCTAGCAATAGAACAATAATTCAGTTTTGTCCAAATATAGACCATTTTACAGAGAGAGTTTATTTCCTGTTGCAGTGTTTACTATAGCAAGCTGCCAGTTTTCAACAGAGATTATATCTGGATCTGTTAGGACGGGGAGCCCTCGTACTTGGACATTGGGACTTTAGGGGACGTAGTGTCCCCTGTGTTTGTCATCACTCTTTTTACTGTCCTATCCTGCCATCTCTAAAGAAAGAATAAACTAGACAAAATCATGAGCAGCAGACAGCAGACATCCTTTGACATTAAAGTTCAAATTTCTAAATAAATGTAATACTTTTGCAAAAAGAAAATATATGCCTACATATTTAATAAGGTCTATATAAATTTGTTGATATGTTGTTGATCCATTGACAGACATACTAGAGAAGAGATACAAAATTTACCAAATTGTTCACAAAGCTTAATAATGTCTTATTCTTTAGTAAGTAAAACACTATGAATATAGTGTAAATCAACAGATTGGTGACAGTTCCAACTGTGTCTTGGTAAGGAGCCCATCGATGACAAAGTCATTTCAGCAAGTGCTGCATAAAAACATATGCTTACAAGCAAGTGAGAAATCTTTCTAGAGGCCATTAGGCAACATTGGGCTTTTTTTAAGCATGACCACAATTGTCCCCTAACCTTAACCAGATGTTTATTATTGTAACCATGACGACAAAGGTCCCCAAACCTTGACAAAGTCGTCACTCAGCCTAAACCATGCTCTTTCCCTGAACTTAACCAAGTAATTTTTGTGCTTTTGTGTTTTTACATCAGGTAACAGATTTATTGTGTGTTATTATTTCTAATGGTTATGGAAGGTACAAACAAATTATGTTGTCCTGCCCATGAAGGCACCTCAGAAAACCCTCTGTGCATGGACCAACGATGTCGAAGGACTTGTTGTGTAATGAGTGATTTATGCACTGCAGCCTGACCATAATGGCCCCCTATATGTTGTTGCAAACTGATCACATCCTTCATTGACATTCTAAGTCACAAAAAGAAGCGTTTGCCATCCATGTCCCAATAATGAGCCCTCTTTCAAAGTCTTTTAAAGCTTTTTTTCTATAATTAAACCAGATACATAAAATATAACAATGGTGCTCTGTGGCACTGAGTAGATTAATAACAAAGGGGATAAAGAAGTTGAAATAGTGTTGTTTTAGAAGCATGAATTGTACTTTCCATGTAATTACCCCTTCACCAAGACTACAAACTGCTTAAGTGCTGTGTTGGACAATTGGTTCAGTATGTCCAGCTGGTTCTAAGTGCTTTCTCAAAGCCAAATGCCAGTCATGATGCATGTTAAGAACCTCTAAATGCACATTACATTTCTGAGTAGGTGAAGAAAGTAGTGACAGACTGAAATGCACTATGAGCGAGCAACTCACTGGCAGCGGTGTGGCAGGTGAAAGCTGTGTCCTGGTGTGCAAATAGTGGTAATAATTATGTAAGGCCCTTTAAAAGCCTGGAATTAAAGTGTATTTTCATTTGGGATCACATTTTTTTACATTATGAGCAGAAGAAAATGATATTGTTGTTGCTCACTGATACTGCATATGAAGCAGGTCCCAGCTTTTTATGCTACACACGAGTGAAACCACCTGTTCATTCTCAAAATAGTTTTGTTTTTCTGAATGATTCAAAAAGCCAATTAAGCCCAACAGTTCTTCCATACCATTCCATAGAAAGTGATATTTTTATTTCATCTTTTAAAGAGACATTTCTTGTATGAGTCATTATGTCATTATAACCACTCCAATTTAATTTCTCTGAGTTAAATCACTGTCAGTATATGTCAATCTTAAATTTCTCATGATGTACATTTAACATATACAGTGGATAGTCATCAGCATAGTGAGAATAAAACTGCACCTAAAACTGAATCTGGAGTTACAACATATGTTCTTCAACTTATGAAGCAAATGCAACAACTAATTAAAAGAAGGACATTTCCATTCAACAGGCAAAACTAATTATTCCAGTTCCAATTGTTCACAATGTCGCCATAGCTAGTGGCATGCACAGGGGTTGCTATATTTGTGGTGTATTGGGACACTTCCATGCTTAATTGTTGTCTTTATGTAACGGTTTGATGCTACCTGAGGAAGAGTGTCAAACTTGAAATGAGTTGCAACCAGAGCAACTGACAGGCTGAGCATTTTCTTTTTGCTCTAATTGCTTTATATAGTGCCTGGATTTGTCTTTAAATTGAGCAGATTAAATATTTCATTAACTGATTCCTTCCATTATACTTTGTGCCCTAATTCCACATCAGCGGATTATCTGAGTGACCCAAGTGGCCCTCTGGTCAGCCCATTTTCCCTACAAGTGCCCCCCTCTGGTGAACCCTGTAGCCTCTCTGGTCATCTTAGGTTCCCTCAAGTGTCCCTCTGGTTGGTCCAAATGCCATTCTGCTTAACTCAAGTGCTGCTCTTGTGTGACATCAAGGCAAAGATGAACCTTTAACCTGCACCCTGGAGAGGTGGCTCTTCTTCATTTTCACCATTGCATCGTAGAAATCAATGGAGACCAAGCTTGTCTGTGCATGCAATTTAGAATGATATTGCTTATTTGTTCTCCATCCTGATATCCTTTATTCCCCTGTTTACCTCTCCAGACCTCATCAGTATAAAAATTGTTTGAGTCTCCTGCTTTTCTACAAGTGTCCTCCTTTATATTGCTTTTTCTAAACCATCTGCAAACTACGCAAACACTCACACACACACACACACACACACACACACACACACACACACACACACTATACACACTTGTCACAAGTCTGTCCAGGTTTAGGGATTTTTAGAACACATTACACAATACATCTATTTGTCCATTCATCCATCTTATTAAATTAATGTCGGTTCTTCTCTCCATTGTTTAGTCCAGATTAGTCCACCATTCATTCATCTCCCATCCCTCCAGCTTTTCTGTCTCTCCTCCAACACATTTGCTCTGCTCGTCTATTAAATTATCTTTCTGTCTCTCAGCAGGCCAACTCTCTTTCAGTTCACCCATCCCTCCCATAGCTCCTGCTCTCTCTTAAAATATTCATTGATGTCTTAAACACTTTTTCTGTCCCTTTGACACACTCTACCTACTCTTTCACTGCTCTGTGCAACCCTCATGCAAGATAACAGCATATAGTTTTAGACACAATTTATTAACATTTATTCATTAATGTTTACATATTTTTTTGGAACTTATTATTCAGAAATTATTATTTCTAGTAAAAATAGAAACAAGTGCTCAGCCATGTAATAAACCATGTGCCATTTACCTAACAGCTGTGATTTTCATTAGAGACATTTTCAGACAATATAGTTAAAATAGAAACAAGTGCTCCACCACTGGTTTCTACATTTTCTGTGTACCCTCTTGCCACAAGATCTCATTTAAGACATGAGTGTTCCAATTAAATTTCAGTCAACCTGCATAATGCTGTCTGAGAGCCTCTCTCATCCTGCCCGTCTCCCTGACCATGGGTAACTTTTGAAACCCTGCTTTAAGAAGTATTTTTATCCCTCCCATCATATTATATGGCTGGGCAGTCAAATCAAGTCAGATTTATTTCTAAAGCACTTGTCACAAAGTGCTTTGTCACAAAGAACTTTGCTTCAAAGAAAACAAAGGACACAAACAGATATTAAAAGAAGGACCAATAAAAGACGAAACCAAGAACACACACACACACACACACACACACACACCCTCCAGAGTTTGTATGTGTGTAAGTGTGCCTGTCAGCATGTGTATGAGAACATATTAAAGCAAACAGAGTTCTCAGGAGAAATACCAGACTAACACAGACTGTAAGAAAGCAGCCATAGAGAGAAATAATGGCTGGTCTTTCTGTAGGAAGCTTTTATGACTTAATGGGCGTGTAGTCTGGAGCAAAGTCTGACACATTGTCTGAAATGATGAAATGGGTGGACTGAGACCTGCATATTGTGAGTGGAAATGACTGAGCAGTACTGGATTATAAAACATCTTAAAGCTATAGTAAAAGAAAGAACAGAGAAGGTGTTGAATATTATGTCCATTTCAGACTAGTTATGCATTCACTCTCTCTCAAGTACTTACAAACACACTCCCACATACATGTAAACAGTGTGTTCACAAGTGCTGGGTATCAACAAAAAACTAAAATAAATAGCTAATGTAAAACACCAAACTAGTGCATGACATTCTGTATTCAAACAGTTTGAACTTGGTCATTTTTATGTATGAAATCTCTAGCACTTGTGTTAATGGTAAATCTGTCATAAGTTACAATAACATTAAATCAGCAGTAATTGTTATTGAAAAGAAAGTAATGAAAGGTAAAACAAAGCAGTCACAAATTTCACTCTTGATTTACGGGCTCTTAAGCATTTATTTATATTGGCTGAGGATTCTGCCTCCTCAGCTGTAATGTGTCCGCTGTGTAGGATTGTCACTGGACAATTAGACACATGCCGAGTGGTGTCTAAGGATATAATACAATGTATTCCACTATCACCCTAATATGATTTAATATACAGATCCAACAGACACATCGCCCACATATTACTCACTATCCAAGTGCAAACTATTGTTCTCAGTAACAAAAGCCTTTGTTTTTGGATCCCATTGGCAGGCTTTAAAATGCCAAAATTTGATTTATTCAGCACACACACCCACATTTGTGTAGTGCATGTGTAGGCCAGGGTCATCTATGAAGTTTTTTTGTGTGCAGTCATGCTCAGTGGATTTGATGCACTCTTGCAGGTTGCAGGAGCTTGTGAAGTAGTGGTGCAAGTAGCACTGGCTGACACACTTAACAGCATTTTGAGAGCACACAATCCTGCACACAGCACTAGTCCTTATTTGTATTTCTCACAACGACAGAACAGTGTGAGGAGGGGGAGGGAAGGCGTGGACAGAGATTGGGAAGTAAAAGACAGATGTCAGATGGGGATGGGGGAGAGGAGCACGTAGTGGAGGGGCGCATGATATGGAAATGAGGAATGAGGTGAGGAGGTGCAAAGAAAAAGCATCAGGAGGGAAGCTATGAGGAAACAAGGAAGAGAGAAGAGGGTGGGAAAAGGAAAACTGCTGCAGGTGAGAAACAAAGGAGAATAGGAGGGGAAAGGAGGGAGGCAGGGGGAGGTAATAGAGGGGGTTGAGGCTGTGTAAAGCAATTAGGAGAGGTGAGAGTGATGCAGAGATAGAAACAATAAGAAATTGTAGAGAGGGCTGTTTTATCAATTTTTAAATGAACAGTTTTGTGAAGCTACTGCAATCATAGCTCAAGGTATAGGTGAGGATGAGTATTGATTGATTCACCACACCAGGGTGTACATCCAGAGGATGTGAGAAAATTGACATGTCTGGGCCATATGGTGTGAAAATAAAAGCCCTATAATTGGCCATTCTCTGTGGATTGGTTTGGACAGAGAACCATTAAAAAGCACCAGAGAACTATGAGATAATTGATTGTTAATGGACCAAACTAAACAAGAATACACTTTATAAACCTGTATCATTTGCAGAGATTCAGATTGAATTTTCATTTGGTTTTACTTCATTCATTGAATGGCTAAACAAATTGAAGATGTGACCAGTGATTTAGAGGTCGGGAACCAGGCTCTCATCAAGAGGGGTTCCAGAATTCTGACCCATAGTCAGTTTATTGATTGATCAATTCATTGACTGAATCAGTCAACTGACTCATTGGAAGGCAGGTATGAGGAAAAACAAAAGAAAGTTGCATTTGTCTGATGAGTTTTTTCTTAACACATTGATCACATTAGGCCTGAAACACAGAGTCACTATGTTGTTGTGTAGTTTTAGTGCCCTAAAACTACACGTTCTATGTCTAAATTGCTATTTTTACAACATTTTGAATAATTCTGCCACACCTGCAACTTATAGCATGTTTTGTACCTCAAACCCAATGATAGTAATTTTGCATCTGTCTCTGCGTGTTGCAGGAAGCACTGCCAATGTAAATTCACAGTGCCTGAAATTGATGTCCATGTATCGCAGCCCTAAAGGGGCTTCCTGCTGTCATCTCACATCAAATTAAAAAAGAAACTCTCATCGCTCAGGGATCGGAGCTTCTCTATTTCAAAATATGTCTGTGCATCCATGAATGTGAGTGAGATAAAGTTCCAGTTTATCCAACAAGAACACTGGATTGAAGCAGTGAGTGCAATGTGAGAATTCTGCTGTCCGTGAGTGTGGTACCTCTGAGCTGCAAATAGCCACTGCTCTGGCCTCTGAATTGACACGGCAGCTGTTCAATCAGGAAACCCATAGGCACTGTTAGGCGACAAAATCTCCCAGAGTGCCAGGGAAATCCTGTTGCTTAACTTGAAGATCCCTCCATTTTCTCCTGCCTGTCTCAGTCGCCTCTCTGTCAGCACTATGTTGTGCATGAGTGTCTGTTTAAATAAACAGTTCATCAACTCCACTTTGTCAAATGGGTATACATTTGTACAGAAGCCTCACACCTCCAATGGAAAACCTGTCATTATCTGGATTCTTGTTGAGGGAGACCTCTTAGTGTTTAGTTCGGTGTTTTAGGAGGAAGAGACCTTGTTGAAATCTTGTGAATGTCTGGGATGTCACTATTTAATCATTCATAAACCAAGCATCACTTTAATACATAAATCATCATCAAAAACAGAGGTTTACAAAGTGCCTAATCATTGGAGTAAAAAACAATAAAAGCTTTGTATCTGTGTGTGCACATTAGAGGGTTAAAGGCATGCAATCTCTTTGTTGAAAAATCACCAGAAAATAAGACAAAACCCTGGTTTAAAGGGTGATACTAAACACCAGGTTTGTTTTCAGTGCCTTTCTAGAGAGGGGAAGCTCGGTGATCGATGCCACTGGCAATTGACCTCGGTTTAATGTATTCGTTTGTGTGAGTGTGTGTGATTGTGTGTAGACCAACCTTGATGCTACAAGCGCACTCTGAGCATAGCTAGCACTGAAGTAAACAAGACAGACGGGCCTTTTTTGTCCAATTGTTTATCTTCTCCAATGTGGCCGTGAGCTCTGCCTCTATTGCAGTCTGATGTTTCTACGGCAACCCACACTCCTGTTGGAGGCCTTCCTTCTTGTCTAACACACACACATACACACATATTTAGGAGCACCACAGCAGAGATACAAGTGCATGTTCCAGCTTACACACAAACATAAATGAACACATGGTTACACAGAATCCAAATTTAAAATATGTAAGTGAATGTAATATACGAAATGGCTCTTTGCATGATGCATGTTCTGTTCTTCTGCAGACACATGGAGGGAAAACGTTCATGCCTATAGACACATGGAAGTACAGTTTTTATAGTCATAGGACACTTACAGAAACAAAGGAACAATTCTAAAAATACAAATGCATAAAAAGTGAAGTGATGTCAGTTTGTAAGATAATCAACACTGCAATTCACCAAATCTACATTAACAAACATTTTATTTAGTTATACAGAATACTTACAAAATAATTATCCCTGGGATGAGACATTTTAAAAATGTTCCACCACTTTTTGAACCATCTTCTTCATCCTTTCATCATGCAGGGCACATACATAAATCACTAGAAGCAGGTGCTAAGAAAATAATGAAACATGGCAAAATTTGCTCTCGTGATTTTTACATGGAGTTCAAAATGTTCCCTGCAATTTACTGTAAAATGCAATTTTTTGATTTTCTACACAAGTTATCCATCACATGCATCAACTGAAGCAAAATGGATTTCCAGCAGCTTAGCTGTCTAATTGAGCTGCTACTCTGGCCATTCCCTTATTTCCCTCATAAATTAAGTCGCAGACCCATGTGAACTATTACCTGTGAGGCTGTAGAGCTTGATAGCAATTTTTCAGAAACATTACCTGAATAGGCTGATAAGCTTTCATAGAAAGACATCATCCGCCTTCCACACATGGATTATTATAATGTTTTTTTTAAAACAGGAAGAAGCAGATGAAATGGCTGTAATTTAAAGATTAATAAACTGTTAACAATGGTTTTATTATACATTCTGCCAAATCTAGGAGGGGCTGCTAAAACTGTCAATCTAACAAACAGGAGAGAGCAGGTGAGAGTCTCTTAGAGTGTATTACCTCACAAAAATGTATGTACAAAGTGTATGACTTTGGTATCAGAGTCTGCGTCATTTTTTAAAACCCATTACTGTGATTGTTCTCCAACCTTAACCAAGTCATTTCAGTTGAATGCAATTAACCAGACCTAAGTAAAGAGGTGGCAAATCAGAAAACATTCATATGAGTCTTTGTTGCAACGCTGACAAACTATCTATTTTGTCATGTATGCATGAGGACTTGCTGGTATTACCAAGAGTAAGATAAGACAACAGATATCAATTTAATATCTCAGTACAGAAACAGATTAGTAACTGGTTTAGTCTATTGGGGAAATGATTAAAAATACTGAACACCAGAGACAACACATCAGTGTAAGATTATGTGACAGAGAACCTTAAATTAACATGTCACATGCTTGTGGTAACCTAGCAACCCCTGGAGCGGAACCGTAATAAGCAGCATAGTTCTGGTCAGAACAGACACTGTTTTAACGTTTTAAATATTGGTCATCTTGTGATTATTTGTCTTCATGTGAAAATATTTTCGGTGGTGGAAAGTGTGAGAGAGCGACAGAGAAAGATGAGCACTGTCAACACCCAAATACTCAAGCATGCATGTATGTATAGAGGCATACAAGAGTGCTCACTTGAGAGAAAAAGATGTAGAGATTCAGAAGATATGATAAATAAAAAGTATAACAAATAAAATCCAAAATGAGAGGCAATGAAAGTTCCTGCTGTTACTGTGCGTGCTGCACTGCACTGATGCCAACAGAGCCCATTTGCCATAGATTGTTTGTCAGGTGGCTAATAAGCACCACACTTTAGGGGCAAAGAAGGTCGATAACAGCTTCTAAAGCAAAGCACTCTTTCCACAGATACAGATAAGAGATCTCAAATGAAAAGCCTGGGACTAAACGTGTTTACTTGTGGAAACACCCCCTGATGTAGTACCATATGAGGAGGACTGATATATTTATACATGCCTCTCTATTTTAACTGGGGTGGATTTGGATACACTTTGTCTACAGAGAACACTTTGGTCTGTTTTACTGTAATACATGTAATACTATAATACATGAATATGATCAAATATGAACAGAATTTCCAGCAGCAATTAGACAAATCATGTTACAGTTAAAACCCATGTCTTCTTTAGGTATTTCCTTCATGGTGCATATTAATGCATATTTTCTGGCAAATGAACGTAGGAAAAGGAAACATGGAGTAGCATCAAGGAAAACAAATACGGGTCAGTGTTGTCGTACAACAAGCATTTAAAAGTGGCAAACACTGGGAGACAACCGAAGACAAGCTACCCGACAGCCCCTTGTATTCTCAAAGTCAAACATGTCCAGCAGAAAAATAGAAGAACAACCAAAACAATGACATATTTGACTCTCTGTCCTCTCTGTAATACAGCACAATGTTGCTGTATTACAGCTGTTCTCTATGTTAGACATACTCTATAACTAGTAGTTTGCTGCTTGACAGTTGATATAGGATATACTTAAATATACACACACAGGCATACTGTAAGAGTAGAAATGACAAAAGCTACATATTCCACCTTATTTATCTGATATGAAATGACAGGCCAGTGTCTCGGCAGCACTGTTGGTCACCTTCCGATAAGGGATGTAATTTCCACCTACCAAAGAAACTAAAATGAGGGGCATAATGTCATAAATTGCCTGATTCTTGTTTCATAGGTTGGTGTGGGTGGAGGTGGGCTTCATTTAGTTGGATTGAAGTGGGAGGCAAAGTCATGTGAGCCATGAACTCCACAACTGCCTCAGCCACTCATTGAAGTTGCAGATCTAATCTATTTTGCATGAAAGCCATAATTAATGCATGTAGCAGCAGGCAAAAACATACATTTCTTGGCTGTCTTGCTATGCAAGGGAACAGTGTGTTAACTTTAAAAGAGATGTCATGTATAAAAATGTGTACAAGTACAGTCCGAGGTAAAAGTCTTGGGACGGAGCGAAAGTGTTTGTTGCTGTTGGTGAAAGTGAGTCAGCGTTTAACACCTTGCATGAATAAAATGTGCTAAGTGCAGTCCGTTGAGAAAAGCAGTGGGATAGTGAAGAGACATTTGTTGTTTCTGCTGCACATAGAAAACATTTTGGTACCTTTGCCACCAACTGTATTCTTGTAACACATTTCGAAAATAACTTCACACAAAAAATATATATAGGTGTCAGAGTTGTATGTCAAATTACAACAAAGCTTGTCAAACAAGACGTCAAAGGCGGTTATGGGTGCTTTTTGGTGTATACCTGTAAAAGGGTAAAATGGGAAAGGGTAAGATAGGATGTACTTTATATGACATGAAGCTCAAATAAGAAGGTCCTTGCAAGTAGTCAGCATATGAAGACACACTATGGATTCATTAGGTGGGTCCAAGTCTGGCTCATTACCTTAGACGTCTCATCCCGTGTCTCTCATCTTTCTTATTTCTCCCTCATGTATAATACCTAATAAGGCTGAAGTACAAAGACATAACCCTCAACTCCCACAACCGCACCCACCCACCTTTCCTTTGGCTTTCCATGATTTCATTAAAGCTATTTAAACAAAAATTTATAAAATGAAGGCAAACAATACACTGATGTGTGGATCATGGATATACTCTCTTTTCATGAAATGAAAAAAAAAGATACATTCAACCATCACCACAACTAATGAATAAGTAAGTCAAACGGATTCAGCTCATAATTAAAGATTGCAATAGTTTATCCAGGAATAGAATTTATGATTTGTCAGTAACACAGGGAGTCCCCTCAACTAACCAATGTGAGTACTTTACAGCCCTCTGGCAAGTATGAAAATTTGATCAGCCAGTTGCAGATTTTAATATTAGATTAGCCTGTTGCAGGTGGGTAAGATGTGAAACGTGGTTAATTTAATCATGGAAGGAAGAGTTCCCATGTGTCATTTACTCTTAGGTTGTTCAATACTGTTGTTGCAGCCTGTAAGCTTACCATGCAAACCTTTCCATGGTAAGCTACAGACTTGCATATCTAACAAACACTAATAAAGAGTTGTTTTAAGGCAATGTATTGGCTCCTGTGATTATTTTATTTGTCAGGAGCCAATCTGAATAGATTAACAGCCTGTTTTGTGTGTGTGTGAAAAACTGACATTCAGGTGACTGTCAAAGCACCAACAGGCAGCTACTCATGTGTTTTGTGTATCCGTTGCTGTGCAGGTTGTTCCTCCTCAAGCACATGCATCTCTCAGACACACACATCAACATCACTCTACCTTGATGCTTTTGTTGTATATGTCAGCAAGAGCAATGAACTAGACACCGACAAGCACATGCAAACACACAGAGCTGCACCACTCTACCTTGTTGTATCATGACCTTACATCGTTTTGTGACTGCGACACACTCTTGATATTCTCACTGAGCCCTAACATGGGCGATGGACTGGAACGTCCATGACTCAATATTACACACATCGCAATGGTTGGGTGAGGGGCTTAGGTGTGAGCACTGGACTGAAACCTCCCATACATATGACACAAACACACACACACGTATAACTGTCTGAATAGTGTGTGGCTGCAGTTATAGGATGATGATTCAAGTGACATCCAGACGGACTTAGGGCACTTATTTCAAAGAATCTCAATTTATTTAAAATATATATATATATTTTGTTGAAAATATTATAAATGAAGGTTATTACACATTTTAGGGGATTTTTATGAAGAAAACGTATCACTAAATAGGCAAGGCAAGGCAAGGCAAGTTTATTTATATAGCACCTTTCATACACGGATGCAATTCAAAGTGCTGTACAGAGTATGAACGTGCTACCACTGAGTCTCACCTTTGATGCTCGAACACATGCTATGTTAATCAGTGTAGACACAAGAAGAGCTTTTCTTCCCTGCAGCTAACAGACACACACACACACACACACACACACACACATTAACCTTGATCTACCTTGATCTTTTTGGACGTCATCATGGGTTCTCCCTCCATTCTTGTGACAAACAACACACACTCACACACAAACGTGTACACAGAGCACTACCTCTACTCTCATTCTCGAGCAATGGACTGGAACTAACATACACATTCCCGCGGCTGTCACACACACACACATGCAGAAGGAGAGACAAAGAGGACAAGTGCACATATACATGCACACAACCATGCTGCTGTGTTTGTTTAACACACAAACACACAACCTACCCATACACTATCATCTCATACAAACACACACTTTCTCCCTATAGAAATTAATCATTTACAATCTATGCAGTTAGACACCCACTCACACACACACAAACTGTACTGTACGGCCTCAATGTTCTCATCATTCCCACCAAAGCTTCTGTCTCCGTGGCTGACTTCATAGGTCAATTCTGCGACAGCAGCCAGCCTCTCCTCCGCCCTAGTGGATAGAGTTTGATGACCAGTCCAGCTATGACGACTAGAAGCCACAATTCAAACTCTTTACTGTTTTCTCTTTTTATAGGGAGAACTGCAAGGCTTCTAAATCGCAGGTAAATATACTGCAAATCTGCTGCAAATGGGTTATTTTTGGACATTTTCTCTGAGAAGGCTTGTTACAAATAAAGGTCAGATGGGGAACGTTTCCTAAGGAGAATCACTTCTGTCTGGTGTCTTAGACCAAGATGACATTCAGCAGTCCAAAATTACCAGTGCACTAGTTGGAAAATTGAATTCAATTGTACTTATAAATAGAAACAGATTGACAGACATGCAGTTATATGGAAACGTGCAGTTAATCTGATCCACATACAGGTGTGCAATAGCACAATCACATCTAAATTTGCATATTGTCCGATTCTGTGTGTGTGCAGCATTTCAGCTTTTAAATATGAATTGTCATTTGAATATTAACCATAAATTAGGAGACAAAGAATTTCTTCCTTACATTTTAATATTATTAGCAAAAGTGCAAACATATAAATATTTAAACTTTTAATCCAGAATGAAAAATTTAAAGAATACTTAGAAAATGCATTTTTACTTTCCAGACTGCATAAATATTTTAAATGGGTTAACTTCACTCATCGATAGATTAATTAAGATCTATAGTTGCTCCTTCCCAACGACCTTATGAAATATTCATGCATGCATGCAACATGTGTGTCTTCAATCATGTAGGCACACATGCTCACATACAATCATTACAGCAGGCTGTCCTGCTTTTACACAATTTTGTTTTCTCAAGGACATTGCACACACACTTAAACTGAAATTTGCACACACACAGTTTTGACAGTACAATGAACCGACAAGTACAGTCAAAGTCACAACCTTTATTGTACTCCTCTGACCAGTACATGGACCTTCACAGTTACAGACACAGTTCACTTGGTTTTGTATGCAGCGCTCCAAATCCTCCCCTCTAAAATTAGGCATCTTTTTTCCTCTTTTGTTCTCAGTTTTCCCTTTCTTTCTCTCCACTCTTCGTCAGCTTTTATCTCGTCGAGCCTCTCATTTCCCTCAAATCCTCTTTTCTCCTTTTCTCTTCACTGTCTCTGTTGTCTTCGTTAGTCTGTCTCACACTGTAGTGAAACAAGTTCCACTCTGATCCAGAACTGCACCACGGGCTGAATTCATCGGCTTATCCGGTGTGTGTGTGCGTGTGTGTGTGTGTGTGTGTGTGCTCTGGCTTGTGCTTGTGTGAATGAGTGGTGTGTGTGAAGCAATGTTGTGAGAGAAGTGTTTTGTGAAAATGGAAAGCAAGGGGGAGTGAGAGAAAATTGTGTACATGACCTCCTTTCCTGGCGGCCTGACAGAGTGGGTAGAGTGCTTGGACTGGGTGGTCGTTGCAAAGCACCCAGCCATCCATCGAACGACAGCCATTGATCTGCAAAAGCCAATGACTCACTAGCTGCTCAGTATGCAACCTACATACATATACATGCAAACATGGCTGCTATGTGTAAACAAGCACACATACAGACACTGACAGGAAGGCCTGTAACTGTAATTAGTGATTAATGTAATACCAGTCCACAAATTAAATAATTGGGCCAGAATG
The DNA here is from genome assembly GCA_036024295.1 of Nannoperca obscura. Classification (NCBI taxonomy): domain Eukaryota; kingdom Metazoa; phylum Chordata; class Actinopteri; order Centrarchiformes; family Percichthyidae; genus Nannoperca; species Nannoperca obscura. The sequence continues at coordinate 30,749 of JAVQJL010079515.1, forward strand.
TTTAAACAGAGCTACACTTTCAGAGAATGCAGTTGATGCAGATTACTAACCCTAACCCACACATAGTAATTAAGAAAGCAATATTGGAAAAAGTGGAATTAAATACTGGCTCTGCATTTCTAATTAAGACATTTGTTGCTGTTGATTTTTGTCTTTAGAGACTGCATGAAAGTTATTAGGAAGGAAAAGGGGATAGAAAAGGCGGGAGTGTTATGTACTTTTTCATTTTGCTTAAGGAAGGGTTGTCTGACATTTTTTGGAGCAAAGGGAAAGGTCTTTAGATTTTTCCTCAGCCCAGATTTATTTCTGCCCTTGCCTGTGAGATTTATCATATGAAAATCAAACCGCTATAAAAAGATAGTTTTTGTGTGCACCACGGGTTATAAAGGCCTTATGTGTTAGGGCTTTCTTTTTCATCACAATCAGCAGCCTGTTCACAGTTCACTCATTTGGTGGCTGTAATAACAGCTAGCAGCTCTTTATTCAAAATAAGAGAGTGGCTTTGAGGGAGGTAATTGCAATGGGTATTGTCATGGGGAGAGTCCATTGAAAATATTAATAAAGTTCAGGAGGACCTCATTCAAGGTTCAAGATTCAATGCCCTTCCCCACCCGTATCATTTTTGTTCATTGCCTTATTGTTTTCATTATTTCCTCTAAAACTACAGTACAAGATAACATTTTATTTTTGAAACAAACCAACTAGCTTCAGACATGCATGAACTGCACGAGTCATACATGAAAGCGTGCATTCACCTACTCATTTTACATATTGAATAATAAATGAAGAAATATGTTGCATCTCAGATGCAACATATCAGCATCTCAACAAGCATCTCAGACGACAAAATAATAAGTATTTGTTCAGCCCAATACAACAGCACAGCTCGTTAAACAAAAGCCATCTAGCTCAAACATAACATTACTGCTAAGTAAGGAAGTTATGTGGAAAGAAACGTACATTCTTATGGACTTTCTCCGCTCTCCTCCGGCGGACTTCAAAACAGCGTCTCTCGTTAACTGACGGCATGTTGCCAAGCTGTCACTCACATCACAACTGGCCAATAGAAACGTCTTTCAGCGTAGGCATGAAGCTGAACCGGAAGCACAACTTTTAGATTTGCAAGCAAAGCTTTAGGGTTTGAAAGCAAAAGTTTTAGATTCGCAAGCAAAACTTCAGGGTTCGCAAGCAAAACTTTTAGATTTGCAAGCAAAATTTTAGGGTTTG
>JAVQJL010079541.1:0-16521 GCA_036024295.1 Nannoperca obscura
TACGAACGCTGAAGTCTACCCTCACACAAGCCCCAGTGCTGAGGTATTTTGACCACAAGCAGCCGCTTACTCTGCAAGCTGACTCCTCAAAAGATGGACTGGGAGCCTGTCTACTACAGGACGGCCACCCAGTGTGTTACGCCTCACGAGCGCTCACCGACACTGAAAAGAGGTACGCACAGACAGAGAAAGAGTTACTTGCCATAGTGTTTGCTACTAAGAGATTCCACCAGTATGTCTTTGGAAGACCAGTGACCGTGCGGTCCTATCACAAACCTCTAAAAAAGTTATAATGCGCAAGCCACTGAGCAAAGCACCAGCACGCCTGCAGGGAATGGTTCTACAACTACAGAGGTACAATCTAATCGTAACATATACACCAGGCAAGCACATGTACATTGCTGACACACTCTCACGCGCCACAGTGAGCAAAGAGGGTGATGAAATCAACAAGAACCCCTTTGACGAAAGAGTTGTGCATGCCTTGGAGGCCACAGATGCCTTGAGTGAAGTAACAAACTGAAAAAGGAAACAGCAACAGATACGACCATACGCAAATCGGAGCTGACTTTTTCAAATATCCTAAAGTGCTCAACCTACCAGACAAAACAGCGTACACAGTGATACAGAAGATGAAGTCTGTGTTTGCCAGACACAGGATTCCTAATGAGGTAGTAAGTGACCATGTCCCATTTGCTAGCTATGAGATGAGGTCATTTGCAGATACATGGGAGTTTAAGCTCACGCACTCTAACCCAGGTTATCAAACGGAATGGCCGAGCGGGCCATAAAGACTGTGAAACATGCGCTGAAGAAAGCAGACTGGAACTGACCCACATCTGGTGTTGCTGGCTCCTATGAGCAGAACACCCATATGCTACACCAGGACTGGCAGAGCAGTTAAACGCCCTGCCAGATACAACGACTGATCCCAAGGGTATTCCAGGATATCATTTTATCAATTTAATTTATAGAATACCTTAAATTTTCATGAGTTTGATAAATTTCTTTGCCTCATGAACATTTTAAACAGGAGTTATAAGTAATGCAAAGTGGTCTGTTATCCTTAAAGTTTAAAACAAGTTAATTTTTGTTTCATGATTCTTTTTGATAGTTAGATCAGACAGTGGGGTTTTGCTTGGTTCATTTATTTGGATTCAGCCCACTGTCCCGATCACCTCCGCCCTTGTGGTGCGCTTTTTGTTCCCGTTTGAGTTTCTGTTTATTAAATACATTTTCTTCTACTTTCAACTATGGCTACCTCGCATCATTTTGTTGGCTACATTTTCTATGTACAGCAACTACTCCTTCCTTGCGGAGGAGGAACGTAACACCATGTCTTGTACAAGATCTATCAGAAAGCAATAGTTTATGTCACATCTACAGGTACTTTTAGTACCTTTTAGTTTAGAAAAATAAGGGCCATAAGTCCAAGTGCATTACTGTGCTTTAGGCTTTTCCCTGTTAATAGTGACAGGTGTTATCGTTCAAAACACTCAATTTCAGATTGATCAAGGAACAGATAACTTGCTGACACTAATGAGAAGGGTGATACGGAGATCTAGATTTCAGTAAAGAGACCAGGTCTGGCTTAAGGGCAGTGGTTGAGATGCTTAAAATGTCACGTAACTGGGAGTCACTCATCCTTGACCTCAATCAGTTCTTGTTTAAGTTCATGACTGAGAATGTTTGCTCACACAAATATGTGGAGCCGAATAAGCTCAGTATTTTCTTAGCGAATGATTGCATCGGAAATCTGCCTTTGTCCAGCTGCCGGTAAAAGTCAACAAGAGAACACTGCTGGTGTTTTCTGCGTCAATCATCGTCACACTGTAGCTCAATGAGCTCCAGCTGCAGCTGTGGAGGAGCATCATCAGGGTCCACAGAGAAGGGAGAAGAGAAAAGCAACATGTCCTTTTCAATAACTGCAAAGTCCCAAAAGCGTAAATTCCAATGAAAGAGTTGCGATAGCTGTTGCATAACTCTTCATTTGCATACAGATGTTGTCTTGTGGGAAACTGTCAATGACCCCTTTCAAAGCTGGGAAGTGTGCGGTATATGGGCTCTGTTTGGGACAAGTGTTTTTGGAAAAGTTGCAGTTTGGTTCCAAAGACCTTCCCCAGTAGAAGTGACACAGTTGACGCTCTGCAGGTTTGTTTCACAGATTCTCTGGCTCGGTTGGTGTCATGCAAATGAGATTAAATTACTTTAACTCATCTGAGGGGAAAAACTACATCAAAAGAGACTTCTCCTTCCCCCACATGCACACACACACCCACATGAAACCTCCCTTTTGTCTCTCACCCATGGGAAAACAAGGAGACACTGAACAGATGGACTGTAAACCAAGAAATACATTATTTTTTGAAGTGAACTGGAAGAACCTATCAAACAAGGGGTAGTTTGAGAAAGTCTATAATAAAATGTAAATGTGATAATGTAACTAATGTATATCTGGTCTTTTTATAGAACGATTAACCCAATTTTGGTGTTTCTGGCATCTGTTTAATGCCCTGTTTTATCATGGAACCACAGTGTCCCTTTTGGGCCATAGTTGTGTACTGTTCTTCCAATGTACGAGCATAGTATTAATCATAAATAGGATCGAGAATTAAACTATCTAAGGAAACGTGCCATTGTGTAGGAGGTGTGGTGATTGAGAGGTACAACTGTGTGTCTGTTAACCAGGAGGTCATGGGTTCGACCCTGGACTCCCCCGATCACCTCCTCACTTGTAAGTCGCTTTGGATAAAAGCGTCTGCTAAATGTAAATGTAATTGCCTTAGCAGCATTGATGTTTACTCTTATATTTGATAGTAAATTGTCATGTGACTTGATCAGCAAAAAGTAATTATGTGTAACCTAAAAGATGTATTAGACAATTTAATGCGAACCAGTGCTTATAAGTATGTGTGATGATCACTATTGATGAAATTATAGTGATGGAAATATGTGACTTCTGCGCAGTGCCGAAGGATTGTGCCCTATCATCTGCATTCTAAGTTCAAAATCATGAAACCCAGTGCCAATCAGCCAGCCCAATGTTGTGGATTGGGAATCAGTATGTCTTTGGTGGTGCGATTCTGCAACCGCAGGTAAGTTGAATTAGAGCACAGCTCCAGTAGAGGGGTGGCCTCTAGGGAGAATCCCAGCTTAACAAAACAGGAGAAGGCTGGAAGAATGCTGTGAATCTTCAAGGTGGTGATCAAGTTGTATGTTCAAGCGTACAGACATTTCTTTGGTGTTAGTAGGTACTAACACATGATGTTCATTGACCACCTGGCAAGCTTCAAGGATTGTCTGCCCTGACTTCATGTTTTCAGAATTAGGGACCTTAGAATCACACAAGCTTCTGATAAAGACCACAGTATGTTGTTAACTGTGTCCAACTGCACCTCTAGTCTAACTAGTAATGGCGACTGACAATTGACTACCGCGAGCTTAACCAACAAGTTCCTTTGTCCAGATGGTCCATGACACAATTAGGACAGGAGCTCCATAAAGTCAGGAAAGCCAAATACTTCTCCTCCATGGACATGGCATCTGGCTTTTGGACTATTCCATTGGATGTCGCAGACCAACACAAATTGGCTTTCACCTTTATAAACAGGCAGTACACCTTCACCAGGTGCCCATTTGGCTATGCCAAGTCGCCGGCGGAATTCAACATCTTCTTGAATAAGGCTTGCCCAACGCTAACAACTGTAGGAATAAACTACATATATTAATAATCAAATTGTATCAGCGGGGTACCACCTCATTCATAGAGGAAATAAAATATAAACAAACAAATTATAGAATTGATCAGTCTTATTACCAAAGGTGTAAAGTTCTAAAACATATTGATTATTCATTTCTGCTATGAAGGATCGTCAACAGACACGAACTTAGTGATAGAGGGAATACTTTATTTACCCTTTTCGCTTAGTTAGAAATAAATTATTTAGACACAAATAATACATAATTAAACACAAATAAAAGAGGTGGTTGGAAGGGAATTTGAACCTTAAGTAACTGACGGGTTATAATGATGGAAATACATTAATGAATCCTAGGTTATTAAGTTAAATTTCTAATTTAAAAGGGGAAAATCTATCCGACATCAACTCATATCACAGCAGCTGATTGTAATTTTAGCCTACTTGCCGCTTGCGCTCCTCTGGTGTTGCCAAATAACCCGGCCTGAACGGTCGCTTAATCACTGGTTTCACTCCACGGTACTCCAGTGAGGCTTTGCTTACTGGAAAACAAGAGATGATGGAGCTGACTCAAACAGCGATGTTCAATTGGTCCGGAGGTCACGGGCGCTGGCACAGAAACGGCCTTGTATGATCTTCAGGCAGGCTGTGTCGAAGGAGTCAGTTCATAGACGGCTTTGTTAACTTCTGTAGAATTTTGATCTCTAATACAACTGAAAATTTGTTTCGCTGGCCGGTCGAAACCATGTCCAGAAGTATATTGAGCGCCGAATTAACTGAGGTATCAATCTTAAAACGAAACTGAAGTTGCTTTCCCTGAGTTAATTATACGTATTTCTAAAAGAAAGCTGGAGAATAACATAAGTCTCTGGAGAAGCTAAACGTACTAGGACTTTAAATGGAGCTTAAAGAAAAGAAAGTTTCATGAAGTTATTAGGAAGAAGGAAGTTTCAAGCGAGCTTCAAAAAGGAAAAGGGAGTAAGAGAGCGATTTTGAGTTGAGCCATAATTTTTATCTCCGTCAGATAAAGGGGTGTGTTTTAGGGAAGGGCCGAAGGGTTGTCATTCTTCTTCGCGCCAATTCGGTTTTATGACCCGTTGTCTAAAAGGAATTGCAGTTTTATTCTTGACAGTTTTGTAGTCTAGGGATTTTGAGCGTGCAAATTTCACAATTTTCCATCACTACAATCCCATCAATAGCGATTGTGACACTCATACACACAGTTAGCATCCAAAAAATTCAGACATCTGTAGATTACACATTATTACTTATTGTTCATCAAATCCAATGGTAATTTCCTGTAACTATAAAAGTATACATCCATTTTAACATGTTGTTAATACACTGGCATAGGTTTCTTCAGTTAGTTTCATTCTTGATCCCATCACAGGCCCAACAGCACACATATATTTGAAAAACAATACTCGACCATGGCTAAAAGTAGGGTGTGTGTGTGTGTGTGTGTGTGTGTGTGTGTGTGTGTGGTAGGGAGTGGCAGTCTGGTTTCAGGGGAAAGAAAGTTCTTTTGATGTTTTCACACAGTTCTCATTGTCCGGACTTCAGATATGTTAAAGTGAGGATTTTATTGACTAACCTCCTGGCAGTAAATCTCATTTGCATGACACCAAGAGAGTCTGTGAAACGACCCTGTGAAGCATCAAGGTGTCATTTCTACTGGGGGAGTAGAGGAAGTCAGAGGAGGCATGTGTATTCAGGGTCCAGTTATTCACCTCCAGTTTGAATTTTGGAAACAGCAGAGGGCTGTTCCCTACATGACCAAGGCACCCTTATATATGTCGATGACATCTTGATGCATAGTCCTTCTCTGGACTCTTACTTGACAGAAATAGATCACAGCCGCTGGTGCAAAGATCTCTCTGTCCAAATGTCAGTGGTGTAAGACCAAAGTAAACTGCGTCGGTCTTTTCGTGGGGTCAGATGGCGTAGAACCGCAGGTGAACCTCGTCCAAGGCATTGCAAACATCAAGGCACCATCAAACATGTCTGAACTCCGCAGTTTCTTGGGATATTGCAACTATTCCCGGCAGTTCATCAAAAACTACGCAGATTTTGCCAAACTTTCTCAAAAAGGACACACCATTTTTCTGGGGTGGACCACAAGAGCAAGCCATGCAGGCTATAAAAACCAAGCTCTGTGTGGCTTGGCTTACCCTGATTGTAACAAAGAGTTCCACTTAGAAGTGGGATTCTCTGATTATTGCTTGAGTGCAGGTCTGTATCAACTACATGACCCTGACAAATGGGTGTGGCTTACACCGGTAAAACCCTGTTGGATCCAGAACTCAAGTATACCAACTGCGAAAAAGTACTGCTTGCCACGGTATGGGCCATGAAGAACTTTTCTAACTACCTTGGGGGTCAGATGGTAATTGTTGAAACCAACCACCAGCCTGTGACCTTTCTCAACAGCCAGCGGATGAGAGATGGTGTGGTAACCAATGCACGTGTGGCTTCTCGGTTGATGGCTCTGCAGAGTTTGGACATGGAAGTGCCCAGAACCGCAAAACTCCCCTGGGATCTGAGTTCGCCGCATGCCAGTGTTGTTCTGAGGATGTGACTTTCAGTACCATGTTGGTCTGTGATACGCCACCTCCTGAACCCTCATGTCACCACTACTTTGATCAACACATCTGCGTAGACATGTATGTGGATGGGTGCTCATTTCACCATGAGGCCCATGTCCGTGCTGGTGTGGGTCCAGGACCACACCACACCCACACCAGCCACAAATGTTTCAGGTGGGCCTTAAGTCTTCCCAGTATGCTGAAATCGCTGGAGTGCTGATCACCCTCCAACTCGCCATGGCACAAGGTGTCAAAATGCTTGTACTTTGCACAGACTCTAACTATGCACGTCTCAGTTTTTGCTGCCATTTCCCGCCATGGAAGCGTAACGGTTTCATGACATCGAACAAGAAACATAAAGAGCTGCTTATGGCCTGCGATCACTTGGTAGACACAAACAACTTACAGGTCTACTGGAAGAAAGTCAGGGGTCACTCTCGCGTCCCTGGGCAGGACAAGGTGTGCCCACAATGGCACACCCTGGCATTTTGATCCAGAGTCTTTCCCGAACCCTCCCACCCCGACTGTCTGCGCCATCACTCGGTCTTGAACGGCTGCTGCGGTTCTATCTGGTGCCTCGGCACTTACCACTGTCTCCATCACACCCGCTTTCTCTGATTCTGACTTGGCGTCCCTCCAAGCACTTGATTCAGCTATTTATAGGATGGTTCAATACCTGTCTGATGGCACTTGCCCTGTCATCTCTGACACAGATCTTCTGTCGACTCCAGAGTTGAAAGGCCTGTTCAAGGTCCGCCAATCTCTTCGTCTAGTCAAGGGTCTAGTCTTGTGCATGTCTCCGATGCCCTCACGTTCCCTGCATTCGTGATACCTCTGAGTCACAGGGGGGTGATGCTGATGCATGCCCATGACTCTCCATGTGCAGGCCACAAAGGAACCAAAACAACACACAACGCACTCCAGCGGGTAGCCTACTGGCCACATATGCGGAAGGATATTGCAGACTACATCATGGACTGCTTGGTCTGTTGCCAATTCCAACCATCAAAACCACTCCACAGAGCTCCCCTACAATGAAGGGGCATTTCCTTCCCCTGGTCAAACCTTCAAATTGACTGGGTGGGTCCTCTAACCAAATCGGTCAGAGGAAAAAAGTACTTCCTCACAGTCATTTGTGCATTCACCAAATGGGTGAAGGGCCTGCCAGCCCCAAATGACACAGCCCAAACCACTGCCTATCTACTGATATCTATAGACTGGTCTAGACTGCCAGGAGACGTTCTAGGATGCACTGAGCTCCTCTCTCCATTCTCCCTCTCCATTTGTATGCACTCATATCCCATTAATGCTTCTAACTAATTCAACTTGTTCATGTATATGTGTGCTTTCTCTCCCCTCTCTCTCATGCTCTTTCTCATTCTGTTGCTTTCTGCAGATATTCAATATTAATTGAAATTGTGCTACAGCAAACAAGGTTCAGAAAAAGTTAACAAAAAAGGAGTTCTGTATGTACAAATCTGTAACAGCAACATCTGTTTTAGATTTCCTTGTTGACAACATTTGGTGAAAAAAAAAAATGAAATGAAATGCACATCTTTGTATTTTCATACCAAGGTGTTTTCTCACTGCTTTTCATCTTCTTCAGCTGGGAAAGACTTCATTATCCCGCTTGGAAGATGGTTTCTGTCAGCCACAGTGACAAATGAACAGCCTTAATTGTGTTGATCATTTTAGCTTATGTTTGTTCATGGCTGGCACTAAAACTAATTTTTGAATATGAAACTCAACCATCCACATATTTAACCAGTACAAACAGAAGCACATCATATTTTCAAATTCCTTTCATTCTTACGTTGTGGAAATGTTTCCTGGAATTCCTTATTGTGTCCTTTTATCTACAACTAGAAAAACCATTTGTATGTGAGGAACAAGCTGTATTCTTCAATTAGTACACTGCCACGGTGACATGCATCTGTCAATAAAGGCATTTGTGTCAATGAGATGTTTGCCAGCATGCATATATTATTTCATCTGTAAATTGTGTTTTATGTTGTTTTTACTGTGAAAGTACAAACTTGAAAAATTGGCAGCATGTGCAGTTTTATAATCTCTTTCTCCTGAGAACAGAATTGTGCTCCTGACCTCCTCATTGTGCCTCGCCAAAATAAACATCATCCTTAATTCATATTCTTCACGTATGTTTTACAATCTAATTTTGTCATCTTAATATGTATACTTTTGTACACATGACATCTATTGCATATCTGTCCGTCCTGGTAGAGGGATCCCTCCGCTGTTGCACTTCCTGATATTTCTTCCATTTTCCCAATTAAATGTTTTTTGGGGGAGTTTTTCCTCATCCGAAGTGATAGAGGGAGTAATTTGCTGCATAGAGTGTTATGGGGCTATATAACAAAAATTGACTTGACTGTACTAATGCAACATTTTTTTACTAAATTGTAATTTACAGTGCAAAGTAGCCTGAGTGACAGAGACACTTTTTCAGTTAATTTAACAATGTCTGGTATATAAAAAAAACACATTAGCACTAAATATTTAAAAATAACACGAGTGAAGAATTGCATCGCTTGCAGAAATCAGCGGGTGACAAGGAAACGACAGGAGACAGTGTTCTTATAAGGAGGGGACATTTTATTTATAACACATGGTGCTGACAGGGAGTCTCCAGCTCAGCGTCTATATTACAAGGTTGATCTGCAAGGCTGCGCATTTACTGTACGGTATTTGGAAACCAATATGTGCAGTGGCACTATAAACACACGCTTGAAACAATAGACTCTTTCTCTTTTTTTTTTCTTAATTTTCTTATAAAATGGTACAAACAACAATACAAAATATTTGTGCTGTTGACAATTTACAAAAAAAGTATTTTGACTTGATAACTGTGCAATTATTTTTTAATTTATTTATTTCTCTTCCATTTGAAACTATGAGTATGGTACACCAGAATCCCTTCTAGACTGCAACCTCAGTCATGCGGGCTGCAAAACATTTTAAAATGTTGTATGGTTACTGTAATACAACTCATCTGTCCATTATAAAAAGACACATGCAAAAAGCTCCAATTGTACAGTTACAGTTTGCCTAACTTGGTCGATTGAGCTTCAAGCAAATACTACATTATGTACACTTGGACTTGGAGCAGTATTGTGAGAACTCGTGTTAAACACTGCGGCCCGTCTTTGTAGTTCTGGCCATAGCAGAGCAAAAGTCCGGCTGCAGCTGAAGCCTCCTGTCATGTGTGTTTCCATGTTCAGGCAGTGTCCCAACATCAGTCAGTGAGGCAGAAGAGCCGTTGTTGACACAGCCAGAAGACAGGGGTGGAATACAGCAGTGCAATAGTTCTTCATTCTATGATTTGCTAATTCTCCCCTCACTTTAGCAAGGGGACGTCAATGAGACAAGTGGACCAAGTATGTTACAAGTAATAATCATTCTTCCTTCATTTCCCCTCACAAATGGCATTTAAATGGGGTTGTCTACTTTGACCGATTCCACTGATGATTTGCTGCCATGTGTCATTGAGAGTCATCGTTAGCATTCAGTATCATAATGGCATTGTGTCATGTATGTATGACACAGTTATAAAGGTCAGCTACCTTGTGTAAAGTATGTGTGTGTTTGGGTTGGGCCTCCTGTTAGGCCCTGAATCTGGTCTGAATGTCATCATTAGAGAGCACGAACATGTCACTAAGCATGTCTTTAATCTGTGAACGCAGGATGGCCTTCGGTAATGTTGGAGCTCCGCAGTTGAATTAGAACAATGCTGAAAGGGCTATAATATAGAACACTCACATATATACAATAAGGCCTAGAGGAGTGAGTGTGTGCTAGTACAGACTGTACAAGTTGGTCTGAAGTGGAACATTTTCACCATGATGAAGCTAAACTCGAACAGCGACACAAGTATGGCTGTAAGCTCATTTAGAATCATACAGATCTCTCTTAAATGCACATGGCTTTTTCTGGTGAAATATACATTGCCAAGTATTTCATTTTAAAACAAAACTGGAGTGAAATAAGATGCAAAGACCACACAGAAACAGATAAATGGTGTTACCAAATGTATAAAAATGTTCCATATATACAACATTTATATGTCAGAAATAATCACAAATAGCAGAAAGTAACAGCTGTGTTTATTTTGTAAAGATATTCTGTAGGCTGAGGAGCAATCGCATAGAAAAAAGCTTATCCAGCAGCAAGCTGTGGCAACAACTCCTTTTCTGATGTCTGCTGTGTTTCCGCTCTACGCTCACAGCTATCCTGAAAATGTCACCCATTTATCTATTAATGTAAATCAAGAGATCCTACCCTGTTAACCTCATTAATTATACCATGACCTTCCTTCCCTTGTTTGTATTCCAATAAAAATCTCATCCTTATTTCTTCGTTATGGCATGATGAATATTTGTACTAACAGGCAAGACAAGATAATTCTTTTTCATCCATTCTGAAAGTATAGTTATAATTTGTATTCTCATTTGTGAAAACTAAAGATTGTTTTTATCTACAGCTATTCATATGAACCATGAGCAGGTGAAGAACAGTTGAAAAGCAGCAGGTAAAAAAGGAGAACTGGAGGACCCTTCTCATCACATCATCTGAAGAACATTGCCGTTACTGAGATTTCCTCCAAGCATTCATCATATTCATAATTAATAGAAAATCTGGTCAGTCCACATCAACTGGCTACAACCACGGAGTGTTTCAATGGGCGCTCAGAAGATAAGGAATTATTAAACCTTTCTATCATTTACCAGTATCTCCCTGGTCCCTCTGTGAAATATTTTGCATATAAAATAATTTACTACAAAGACTAAAGCTCTTTTTTCAGTTCTCTATATGCAGTTCTGGGGCCCAGAAATATGATTACAAAGGCCCATGGGTAGTGCTGCTTTTTCATTAAGTCACAACAAAACTGTCTATCGAAATGTCTTTTAAAGCGCTATTACTGAAGCTTTAGTTTTGCAAGTCTGCTTTGATAAAGTGCCGAACTTCATAACAGACTTTCCCTTCCTCCTTTTTTTTTCAAAACCTCTTGAACTCGCAGCCAAAAATTTCAGAAGAAATTTTCAGATGAATGAAATGCTGCCTGAAAAGACAGATTGTGATGGTGCTAAATCCCTGGCTGAGGCTTCATTCCTTCAGTTTCTGTGACAGGGACCAACACCAAAGTTTGTATTTTAAAAGTGTGCTGAGAAACAACAGTGGATCAACAAAAGAAAAGAAATGAAGAGAGAAAAGGACTCAAATTGGGTCTCGTATGAGCTCAGATCTCTATATGTAATGCTACCCGAGCTATTTGAAGTCATCCTGTATTTTCTTTTCTCTCATGTTTGTACAGTTTATATAGTTTTCTTTGACACGTTTACCACACAATAACTGGTGCCATGTTAATTACCTTTGGGTGAAGGGATAAACATGCAAATCTTAAATGATCTTAAAGGCAAAGTCTCCTTAAATAACCCTCATATGTACTTCATATACAGTAACATTATACAGGTAACACATGTGACTTGTCAATCCTCAGAATTTAGTAACAAGCCTTTTAGGTGCAAATACTGAGAGCTCAAAACAAACACAGCTGCTATTGAAGCCACAATAAACAAAGACACGCAATGCATTTCTTCTCTAAGACAGTCCCATAAAGTATTTTTGTGATTTGATCACATTCAAGTTGGCTGTGATCTAGGAGCACAGAAATGCCTGACTTGAAAAGTTTATGATTTGTCCATAACTTATAGACACACTGTAGGCCTATGTACAGTATGTCTATGTAAAGCGCCCTCGTAAACCAGTCAATGCTCCTCTGAAACCAGCATTGAAGCCTCCTGCAGCTACCACAGCCCTGCAAGACGATAGAAATGACAAGGGAAGGTCTGAGTTAAAGGGTCAGGGGTCATATGGGGGCATGTAAGCCCAGAAAATGACAACCAATCCTGAGTTAGCGGGAGACTGCTAAAATACGCACCACTGAAGGCACTTTTTAAACAACAGTGCTTCTGTTCTAAGTAATTCAAGTTCAAGAAAGAATAAACCAGGGCCCTCCATGCAAGAAGGACTTTCATATCTGTGTTCTTTTTTTCTCCTTTTGTTCCCTCAGACAAAGCAAGCAGCTCAACCTAAAGCTTCTGCAGAGAGGCAGGCGGGGGTTGACAGCGAGGGAAAAGTGAAAACCCTCAGGAATAGGGAACGGCACGAATCAAAGGGAGGGGGGACAAAAAAATAAGCTACACAAACTAAAGGAAAAACATAATCTGACTACTAAAAACAAAAACCTACATCTAGCATAAAACCTAAAATTAAACAAAAGCATAATAGTTTGAAAATACAAACTATGAGAAGCCTGCAATTCAGAGCTTCCGTTTCAGTCTTAGACAGGCTTAGAGCAGGAGACGGTTGAGAAGAGCACCTAAAACTGGTCCTCTGTGGTGGGTCATTTGATTGGTTGGTTGGTTGGTTGGTCAGTGAGAACATGTTATTGTTAACGTGTGTTCAATAAGGGTGTAATAGTCCCATGTGTTAGAGGGACAGAGCATGGCAGGCCAGCTGGCGGGACGAGGGTGTGTGTGTGTGTGTGTGTGTGACTAGGCAGATTCAATCATCATCCCCTCCTCCGTACATGTCAGCCAGCTTCTTGAAGCGGGGCCCCCAGTCATTGAGGTAGTCATAGTCCTGGTCCCCCGTGCTGGAGGAGTTGAGGGAGCTGACAGAGCCGGCGGTAGAGCCGCTGCCCTCATAGTCGAACACCAGCAGGGAGTCATATGGAGGAGCTGTGGGGTCATTGTCTGCTGCTCTCAGACCCTGAACAGGACAAAGAGGAGGAAAGGTGGTCAGTACCCACATGCCTTCAGTGGAGAATAAGATGCAGGTTGATCAGTGATGGAACAGCAGTTGCTGTTGGAAGTCAACTCCAGCAATTCAGAACTGCAATCACAAGAGTCAGATTTAAAAAAGGAAATGGCAAAATTTAAACAGTAAAAGCTGCAGAGTCCCTTGTGTGGGTTAAGCTCTAAAAATTCTGGCTCTTACATTTCCCATGATGTAACTAAAAGCATATTTTCCTTATATCCTCTCTTCCTGGTAAATGCTCACTGTGTCATCATCAGGATGATTATTTTCTCAGAGCTGTAGAAGACAATATACTGTTTTCACAGGCTGCGCAGTTTAAGACATTAAACTGACCTTTATGTGTGAACAGTATTACACTATTGTATATTTTATATGATTGAATTATTATCAGCATTTTGCTGTTGCTGGTTATGGTGGAGTTAATTTTATTTTTACTTTGTATACTGGTAGGTAGTTTAAGCTACAGCAATGCTCATTTTTCTCACTATCTTTGAGTTGCGAAATGTAATATTCAGTAAGCTACTTTTGGATAAATAGTACAAACTGCATACTTAAAATATGGGTGATGCATGATTTCTTTATGAAGAAGTGCAGCAAAATTAGTTAATAAGTTCCTATGGTAAAGGTTAGTATGTCAGTTATTATAACCTTTATTTAATCTTAGAGATCAGGATTTCTTTTTCAAGAGAGACCTGAGTACAGCAAAAGAAACAGAGATAAGACACACAACAAAACACAAACACAAGCACATGCAAACAGCATCAGGAACAATCACACGCATCTCTAAAAACGTCCAAAATGAAATGTACTTTTCAGCACCAAACTTTCTTTTAAGAGTCACTGTAACTGCAAACATTAGTGTGTTTCACATATATAAATACATCTATAACAGGGTGCATTGACCAGTTCTTGTTTCTGAATTTGAATTATCAACGTACAACCAAACCCTATTCATCAATATTTTGTTAAAGTTTCGTGAATAAGATGTGAAGAGGTCTGTATGTTTTCTGCCAACGCTCAAACCTGCACTTGTTTCTCAGAATGACAAATGAGGGCCATTGACCTGACGGTTGGCAGGTGAAGAGAATGGACTTCAACCACTTCAATGGAATACTGAGAGATGATATGGAGAGAAACCTAAAAAGTCTCAACCCCAGGGGTGCAGTGTGTGGCAGGAACACCATGTGTTGTGGGCTGTGTTTGTGTTTTACCAGACTGCTGGAGCGAGTACACACACTCAGGTGAGTACATATATATGTGTGTATGTATGTGTGTGTGTGTGTGTGTGTGAGAGAGAGAGAGACAGTGAGAGAGAGAAAGAGAGAAAGTCAAGGCTGGATGGATCAAAGCTGAACAGCTGCCAACATCTCTCGAGTGTGAACGCGTTGTCACGAGTCTGTCAATCAGCATTTTCTCGCATCACTGTGCCAACGCTGGAGTTGTGTGTGTGGCGGTGCGTGCGTGTGTGTATGTGTGTGCGTGAATAAAGCTGGCACGGTGAGAGCAACTGTAAAACAAAACTCTACGTTGTTTCCATCATTGTAGTAGAGTTTACATATTGAACAGCATCCAGAAATGTGTAATCACATTAAATGTCAGATCGATGGAAAGTGAAAGTGAGAGGCCAGAACACTGTCGGGGAAACAATGTAACGACGGCTGAGATCTTGTGCAAGCTAGATGCAACGTGCATGCCGGTTGTGTGAGTGTAAAGTCACCTCGTGGATGAAGTCCCCGATGTCTCCAGGGTGGGGCACGACAGGTCTGATTGGGTACTGGGACTCTGGGATGATGGGACGTTCATCCACCCTGCGGACACCAGGCGGCTTGCTGATGATGTGATCCAAGGAGTCAGGCTGCTGTAGCTGGCTCAGGTCGTAGTCCTACACAGCCACAGGGGCATCCAGATGTAAGTAGGCCCAGGAGATCAATATAAAAAGTATGTCTGTATGGGTGTACATCTCTCAGGATCTCACCTGGTCCTCTTCTCCTCCTCCCTCTTCATCGTATTTGAGGATGTTGTCTCTGACATCATCTTCAGGGTCAATAAGCAGCTGCTTGGTCTGCCTCTCCTTCTCTCTGCGCTTGATCCACACTACAAACAACAGCACCATGCCTGCAGCAACACACATATGAACATGATAAACATTTAGGTTTACACTGCAGTAATACCGTTGTTGTCTTTCATTCTACTTGGTAAAATGAGCATCAGAATAAATAGAGGAATAAATGTGGGTCCCTTCGAAAACGTGTATATACAATAATATACAAATAATATAATAAAGATAATATAACATTAAAAAATATGCTGGAAAAATTCTAAAGCTGCAGCTGAATTTTCTTATAGGACTTGTCTATATGTATGAACTATGCAACCCTGAGCAACAAAGTAAGCCAGCAGTATGAATCACTGTCAAGACAGATAGCAGCATATATTTACCCTCACAGGAAAAGAAGACAAAAACCGCCCTGTCAAGAGATGCTGGAGAGGATTCCAGCAGTCGAGGCATTAATCCATTATACAAACTATTGTTCATGTTGTTGTAATACAGCCTTGTGAATGTTTAATGACTGCGTCCTGAACTGCACTTTTTTTACTTAAAGGCAAATCAAAGCCACTCACAGGCAGCTTTATCTTGTGCGTTGTATATATGTGTGTAGGTGTGTGATATGTCTGAGAGTAGTGAGATGTCAGTGGGTTAATGCGATATGAACAGCTGATACTCACTGAGCAGTATGATGATGCAGATGAGGATGGAGATGATGGCTCCAGTTCCCAGGCCAGCGGCTGCCACAGCCCCGAGAGTGGTGCAGTCTCCGTTTTCATCGCAGGGACACACCTTCACTTTGATGACTGACCTGTTGGACAGCGGAGGGTTCCCAGAGTCCGAGACAATTATGGGAACCTCATACACCCCCGGCTCTAAGTATACCTGGTACCGCAGCCCTAGACGAGCGTAATCACCTGTATAAAGTAAAGAGGAAAGAGAAAAGTTATTAAGTGATTTTTTTCCTGGTGTAAAATTGACTATTCATTTTCAAAATAGTTAGTTCTGGCCAAAACCCTAATAATTGCCTCAATATAGGGCCAGGGATTATGGTTGCAATCAATATCATGGTATTAATGACAATTTAGTTTTCATTATCACTATATATCACAATATAGCAAATATGGCATGTGAAATAGAAAATTACATTACATTTAGGCATTTAGCAGTCGCTTTTATCCAAAGCGACTTCCAAATAAAAAGAATCACATGTAAAATGGTTGTTTAATACAATTAACAGCATACACTACCGTTCAAAAGTTTGGGGTCACCCAAACAATTTTGTGTTTTCCATGAAAAGTCACACTTATTCACCACCATACGTTGTGAAATGAATAGAAAATAGAGTCAAGAC
>JAVQJL010079545.1:0-12487 GCA_036024295.1 Nannoperca obscura
CTGTATCAAAAAGCAATTTCCCTTCTGGGATTAATAAAGTATTTCTGATTCTGATTCTGATATATATATACATGCTTCCTCTCAGCCAGATCATACAGAACCATGGTGTTTCCCATCACTGCTATGCAGATGACACACAGCTTTATGTTCCTCTCAAATCTAGTAACTCAAGCAATTTAGATAATTTACTTGCCTATCTCAGTTATATAAAATGTTGGATGATCAGATCTTTTCTGTCTCCCACTGATTTGCACAAAGTTATCTATGCTTTTATTTTTTCCTGCCTGGACTACTGTAAATGCAGTATATGCTGGATTCAGTGAGAGTTCCCTTCACCGACTCCAACTGGTGCAAAACACTGCTGTCACAATTTTAACAGGCACCAAGAAATACGATCACATTACTTCATTGCTAGCCAATCAAAAGCCTGTATCAAAAAGCAATTTCCCTTCTGGGATTAATAAAGTATTTCTGATTCTGATTCTGAATGTACATTGGTTGCCTGTTTTATTCTGTATTCATTTGAAAATTTGATTGATCACCAAGCATTACATGGCCTTGCTCCAAATTCCATAAAGGATTTATTGACTCCCTAAGTGCCTGGGTATTCGTTGAGATCGGTGGATCCCGGCTTGTGACTATAGGTGACTGGGTCTTTGCAGTTAGAGCCCCCAGACTGTGGAACACTATTGAAATCAGACAGGCTACAGTGTTTGCATCTTTTAAATACCTTCTTAAAACCTTCTTTTATAGTAAAGCGTTTATGAATTCTTAAATATAAGTTACTGGGTGTTCTCATTCTACCCCATTTAACATTCTTTAAATGTATTTTATCTCCTGATGTTTAATTATTTGTTTGTTTCTTCTTTATCTGCTGTTATTATCTGTGTTGTCTTGGCTTATTTACTTTTTTTTATTTGTTGTTAACCTTATGTTCTATATAAATAAAGTGTATTATATATTCAGCACTTATACTGTAACGGTATTACCATTCCACAATGGGGGGTGGATGGATGTGTGTGTCCTATCTGTAATGGGGGTGGGGGGGGGTAATGTGTCCTACTTGTAGTTGTGGCAAAAGCTTTCAAAAACACTGCTCTGTCCCTATAATAGTACATGACTCTAGGTGGTGTTACGAGCAAGAAACATATCTTAACCATAGAAATATAAAGGGCAAAAAGTAAAAAGCAACCTGTACTATTTCTGCTGAATTTCACACCTGTAACCTGTCAAAATGCAATGTTATATTCATCTGCACAGGCAACTCAGGTAAGACCACAGAACAATCAATACTGTATTTGCTGTAAGTTAGGCATGAAGCAGCTAGCTGAGGTGAAGCTACAGTATTAGGTTGAATACAATGTTACTTTCCTATAGTAAAAATGGTTACCTGGACATGGATTCTGCTGGATTATCAGGCATCAAAACGGTGGTTGGCACTCTCTTTGGTTCTTGTTCTGGCTTGTTCCAGATCGGCCATCATGGGTAGTGGACCCTCATACATGTTGGTCTTAATTGCTCTCAGCTTCTCCTGGTAGTCCTTTGGCAAGCCATTTTGCTCTGCTCCCATCACTATCACCTGCAGTTGTTGATGAAGCTGAATATATTGACTGTGCACTAAAGTACCTGATTTTCTCATAACCAGTAACAGCTATAAATCACTCAATCAATCAATCAATATCTATCTATCGATCTATCTATCAATCTGTCTTTTTTCTATCTTTCTGTCTGTCTATCTCTCTAGCCATCCATCCATCCATCCATCTATCCATCTATCCATATATCCATAGCAACAAGGTCAATCCGGCCTCTTTTGTTTCTTACTAAAAGTGACCACAGCAGCTTTGTGAAGAGCTCTTAAAAGGAAAATCTTATCTAGGACTTTCTACTGATGAGATCCTTTGTAAATAGGACAGCTGGAGTATGGGACTTTTACATATAAATATACATCTGTTTCATTCAAGCTAATTCAGCCTACCACCGCCAAGTAACTCTCTCTGTATTTCACAGATTTTTAAATCTAATGGGTGTGGCAATGTTCCTGCATTTAACACCAAAAATAAAACCAGAGCCATGTAGAGAGAGTTGCATCAACAGAAGTGCAAAACTCAGCTGCAACTAGGAGTATGGCAGAAATACAAGAGAAGCGTCAAAGAAAAGTTTCTGATTTACCAAATAAAAAAGAAACTTGGCATTCAGAGGAAGGTTTACAGTAAAAAAAAAAAAAAAGGATAAACATTGGTGTAGCTTTTCCTCATTGGAGAAGCTTAAAAATGAGCAGGGACTGAGGGCAGACAGGATGTGGCATCATTGCTCTTGGACAGGTTGCTCTTTGTAAAATATAATTTAAATGATCATAAAAATATAAGAAATTGGATCAGGCTATGTCGCTATTATATTTACTCTACCTAAATAATGGATTATTGTCTTGGAACTGTGGACTGTGTAGGCATACATCATGAGCAAGCACTGACAGTGTTTGTGTAATTACTCTCACTGCCAGAAGGGGGGAGACAAGTGTTCTGCAGTCCAATTTTAAACCATTATAGTACATTTATTCATTACAGTTATTATTGAATAAATGCCATTAATAACCACAAAGTCATACTGCCCCTCCCTGCATAGTGCTTTTCTCTCAGGCATGTTTGGAGCTATCACATGTGCAAAAGAACAATCTGGTGTTGTAGCTCACAAGCTGTCAGAAGCTGCAAAACGTAGCATGGCAGTGGGCATGTTTCCTGACAGTTTTGACCCATTGATCACATAGTCAGGTGATGAGGGGGTGAGCAGACTGATCCCTATTCCAGATGCTTCACAGAGAGAAATGGTGGGAGTGAATAGGCGATGATGCCTTTGATCTGATTCATGATTGTATTCTTTTGTCTTCTTGATTCAAAACAACATTAACTAACCATGTGTGACATCACAGAGTGAGAGAGGCCTCTTAGAAAGGTAATTTACAATGTCATCCATGGGTGACTTCCTTATCCACTACTTTAGCCCAGAGTAGTGATATGAGCACAGCCGCTTTGCATTTTAAAAGGTCACTGATTGCAGATTTTTTATGGTTACTAGTTATAAATGTTTCACTTTTGCCCCCTTTGTTTGGAATGTTGAGTGGCTCTAAATGTTACTGGGCTATAGAGCCCAGCTAAACAATTGTCGCAACATCAAATATATTGTTGTTTTTGAAAAACGTATTTGTCAGCTGTAAAATGTCCTGCTCAGTACCTATTTTGGAAAATGAAATGCTTGATTATGGTTTATCCAGTTTAGCAATCCAGAAACTACACAGAGTTCATAGGAGGGTGGTTGGGGTAAATGGCAGGTCTTAAAAACATAGACCTTTGACCCCAGAGACCAGGTCTCACATTGTGCATCTTGCTTGTGACTCTGTTTAGGTTATTACAACACTTTGGTTGTTTTGGTTAAATATGGTTGTTGTTTTGTCCTTGAAGTCAGTGTTGATTCAAGACAACAATGTCTCTGACCTTAACCAAGAGCTTTATAACACAAAAACATGAATCATACTTTATTTGCTAAGAACAGATATTTTTAGGAAAAAAATGACATATGTTGCCCATGAAGGTTTTACAAATATTTAAAAATATGTTTTACAAAATTTGTTGATAAGAAATGGTCTTTATGTTTCTCTTTAAATGTAGTTGCTGTTGCAACTTACATACATTGAAGGGCTCCTTATCAAAAAACGTTACCAGCTGTGTGCGGTATGATGCTAGTCAGTGTGAAATTAGTGCACAATATCTTTTGGCGTCAGAGTGCTTCATTCTTATAATCAGAAACAAAACACTGCTCAATAGTTGATTTTAACTAGACCCACAATAACTGCAGACTTTAACAATCCAGTTAGTTATATAATACTCTTCTATACCATCACCCCAGCAGCAGTTTGATCCTTACCTCCACATGTCAATGATTGGCCAGTGGTGTGTATGTGTGAATGGGTGAATGAAAGGCAAAAACCTTGAAAAGCACTTTTGATAAAAGCACTATACACATGTAGTCATTTACAAGACTGCATTCATTTTTGCCAAGTGATCGTAATAAATTGCTGAGTCGCAGGTGACACCATCAGCCAGTTTAGCCTGCTTGAGCTGAGACGGGCCAGTTCACACACTGCAACAATTTTTGTCTCCTCGCGACTCTTTGATCTGAACTGGCCTTAAACAGTGTCATCAGTCGCCTGACAGCAAAACAACCAATCACAGCAGCGTAGAGTTTCGTGCATCCCTCTGGTTTATCCAGTCTAGCATCGACCCCCTTAGCACATCCATTGATTAAACTCTGAATTGACTTGGGTTTGGTCTAGTCACAAACAAGAAGTGTTGTCACTCACTTTCGTAATCTGAAATGTCGGTGGCTGGTTTTGAAACTGCCCACTATACTATCAGTACGTACTGATGTGGTCAAAATGAAGCATGTAGTATGTAGTATGCTAACAAAAGCAAAACCTGCAGTATTCGTACTGATTCTCAGAAAATCTCCAGTATGTGTTGGACCAATCTACTTTGCCTACTGTATCCCACAATGCAAAGCAGTGGAGCGGTCACCATTATTTTTTGTTGTTGTTGATTTTTTTCTACTTTATTTACACCAGGAGTTCTCAAACATAAGCCTGTCCTAGCATACAAAATAAATCAATTTAACAGTTTCATACTGCTTACTACCAATGAACACAGAATGTAGTACAAACTGCATACTGCGTTCATCTGTAGTATCTAGTAGATACTGCATACTGCATTCGTCTGTAGTATGTAGCAGGCAGTTTCAAAAGCAGCATGTGGTCTGGGGCCACCATAATCATGAAAAAAGTAGATTTACTCTTGTCCTTGAACTTGAACTTCAGTATATCCATTCTATATTACTTGTAATTCTACTCCACTACATTTCAGAGGGAAATATTGTACTTTTTACTCTGCATTTATTTGACAGGTATAGCAACTAGTCACTTTATAAAAACACATATAATAAATGTGTAAAATACAGCAAATTGTAAAGATTAAACTAGTTGATCCCAACCATTTGGCTTGTGAGACATTACAATAAAACAGGTATCTGATTTTGCCATGTTTCAGATGTTTATGAGTTGTCAGCAGTTTTAGCAAAGAGACACACTCCATCAAAACTACTCAGGTTGTTTTCTTTTAAATAACTATTTGAGGCTCAAGATTAATCAAAATTATCCAATATTTGACAAAAAAGCAAAGATTAGAGAAAAGTCAAAAAAAGAATTCGTTTAGCATTTGTAACTGTCTGGAAGGAATCACTCCTCCAACATTGTATTCAAGTGCTCACAAGCCCACAAGCAAGGATGTGGTGGAAGACACCTTACCTGTAGGTATTGTGGTGATGGTGGTGCATACACACAGCTGTTCATTATGTAGGTACGACAGTTGAGTTCCTCCCCTTTTGTCTTCACTGACAGCTCCACAGGACTGTACGCACCTAACAACACATTCTCTTGGCTGAGAGTGCACACATGCACACACATAAAAACACAAATAATAGATGTTAGTTTCACAGGAAAGAATTCAAGGAATCCCAGGAAAGCCCATTAAAGAAATTGTTAAAGGAAAACTTTACCTGTCACTTTACCTGTCTAGAGACTCCAGGTCAGACATGTTCATCCTCCATACCACACCCCACACCTCGTCTCCCGGGCTGTGCTCTATGGTTGCCACACCTCCATGCCACCGGTCACTGGCAAGGCCTTTGTGGTTCCCAAACACCAATTTATAGTCCTGAAAAAGAGAAAAAGAAGTATACAAGTGTGTACAGTTAAAATGGGACAGAACGTTGATGCTCCTAATCCCAGACGGCACCTTGAGCCTGGCCACACAGTGTACTGTTGCAGAGGGGTTTTTGAGATGGAGCCGCTCTTTCAGCAGGTTGCTGCCATATGCAAAGTACAGGAAGGTATGGTTATTCTCCATGCTGTCACCAGTGTCTGCCATGAGGAAGATGAGAACAAGGAGGGTTGAGGTGAGGAAGATTATGAGCAGTCACAGGAAGGCAACACTGACAGAAGTTTAGAGTCGAGCCACAGCTGAGTGTTTGGAGGAGTAGAGGGCTGAGCTGAGAGAGCATCAGTAGCAGAGTGACAGAAATAAAGTACTGGCCTTCCAGCACTCACACACCATTCTTATGCTAATCCCCCGCACTGCCACTGAACCCTATTCACACTCACAATACATGGTTTGCCTCATGTCGAGCCAACAACACGGAGCCATACACAGAGATTGTAAAACACACACACACACACACACACACACACACACACACACACACACACAAACTTTTACCTTAGTTTCCAGATAAATAAATACTACTTGGCAACTCAGGACTTCTATTTCTCTCAAGTTAGGCTCTTGTACAGAAGCCGTGAGGTACAAAATAAACATTTCAAAAACTCCTATAACTGAAGAGGGTTTTCAGATCAGGTAGAACTTGACAGCAGAGCTAAGTAACAACAAGATAACCAAGTGGTAATATATTGGGAACAACAGGCTCATACTGGGGATATACCATGGCAATTAAAGAAATAACAACATGGTTGATATCTTGGTTAAAACAATGAAAATATAAGGGTGGATTTTTGTTGATAGGGTAATTGGACAAAAACATGAGTGTAATAGGAAGAACATCTCAGCAGGGCAGCAAATCCCCACCACTTGTTAACAGGAAACCAGCGGGATAATGGGCTCATTCTATTACCATAATATTTAGACATTTAACATTTAATGTCCAGCTCTGATTCATGGTTAGTATGGTATGGTCAGTCTTGACAGCAAATACAGTGTACCTTCACATGAATATGCAAGTAAATAAAAACAAGGACATTAAAACAGACTGAATATACAGATGTCACAGAAATCATGGCTTACTACACTGCACTACTACCTCTTGCCTCTCCCTATTTGAGGATATTATTACTGATACCCATTATGTCCCCCCTGTTTTGCCTAATCTTCATTCAATGACAGAAATGAATGCAAGCCTCGTTGTTATTACCAATGTATTTTCTTGCTATTGCCACTGTAAATAGCCTTGCTGTGTGCTTCCTGTGCGTTGTCATATTAGTATGCAGAGGACAACAAACCTGTAGCTGTCTCATGGTTGGATTTTGTCCCCATTACAATTAACTAGTAGCACAGCACCAACAAACACCTACTTGTCTCCTTTGAGAAACATTTTCTTTATGTAAAATATCAAAGGATAAATGCAAACGAAAAACCAAGTAGAAACATGATACATAAAGGCATTTTACAGTGGGAAATGTTCCGGTGCGGAGAGTTTCCAGTGCTGGCTCATGCTTTGTCATGCAGTAAGCGGTGTGTTTCTGCTGCACAATGGTCAACTGTGATGCAGGTCAAAACACCTGCACTCATTGTTTTCTATATAAGCCTACTCACAAGCCAGCTCTTGGGGATACGCCACTGATTTCCCCCCCCATTTTTGATGTGTGTCAATTTTGTAGAAAAGCAGCAATTCTATCACTGTACTGTGGCTACTTCTTGAGTCTGATGCATGCTACAGTTATCAATGTATGCCAATGCCAATGTGTGTCGTAGTTTACGTTGTACATCCTCATGAATAAAACCAAATCTGCTGTGTGTAAAACCAGAACTCTCTGGCAGCCTAGCTCATCAGGAGCTTGATCTTTTTCTCTCTCCTGTGTGTCAGAGAGCAGCAGGCGTTAACTGCTTCCACACAAATAAATGTTTATCTCTGTGTGTGTTGGCTCAGCTATTTGGGAATTAATGAATTGGTTGAATTTATTGTGATTAATAGCGAGATAAATTGTCTCACACCACTTCAGAACAATTAGAATTTCAGGCTACTCTTCGCCGTCTTATCTATGTATTAATTTATGCTGTTGGTGTTTGTTTGTGATTTCGACAGACTTGCTGTCTTCCGTGTCTAGTGACAAAGTCTGCTCATAAAATAGATTAATACTAAACCATTTATCCTGTTCAGGGTCACAGGGGGTTCACTGAGCTTTGTTATTAGACGGGAAGATAATCCACTACTCACATCACATTCACACATTGACACAGCCTCTGGTTTTCACACTCAAATTAAATTAACACAGTAATTACACATCATCCTACACACCAACCATAGACAGCACACAAAAAGTTTGGCAGTGAAGTGCAATGTTCAGTTTCCATGACAGGGAAATCCAATCATGATGGCAGTGTTTCTCAATTGCATTCCATATACATCTAGACATATAAGCACAGTTCTCAATACATATATATCTTGTCTTGTGTTGTTCTGGACAACACAATAGACATTTTATTCATTTCACTGTCACTGCAAAAATCCTATGTACTGTCATACAATGTATCACGTCTTAGTGCCAGTCATTTTCATTTTTTCTTCAGGAAAACACATTGTAATGCTACAGTGCTGTTCCAGTGTCTGTTTTTTAAATGTTAAGCTATACTTCTGTCTTTAGACATGACACAACAGCTATGTTCCCCTCAGTGTGATAAGTGGACAGTGATGGTGGAACAGTGGCCAAACACATTCCTACCTCTCCACCTCCCAGTGTTCTGGTTGAAGTCTGGATGTTGTGTTTGCTTGATGTTGGGATATTTGCACACAGCTAGGGGAAGAAGTTGAATTAGTAACAAGCATATGAGTGTGTACAAATGGAGAGGGAGAGGAAGAGAGAGGAGCTCAGTGCATCCAGGAAGCCTCCCAGCAGTCTAGACCTATAGCAGCATATTATAAGCATTAATATAATGCTTATATTAAAGTATGTGTGATTTATATTTGATTATAAAAACATAATACAAAAACTGTACATTTGTAGTAAGTGTAACGCTGAACTGAAAAAGGCACAGTCTCCTGATAAGGCATACATACTTCCATTCATAGTACTGTTTTACATTAACCACATCAGTGTTGTCAATTGGTTCCTAGCAATGTCTGTTCATGTGATGGTGTGTGTGTGTGAAGACATAGTTTCATTTAGCTAGAGAATAAGTTCTGGAATCAACTGTATCAATCACCCAACAATCCAGGAGACAACAGATTTAATAAGAGATCTTTATTTTAACCCCCCCATCCAGAGACCTCTGTCCACAGTCAAGTGTTGCATAGAGACATTCCCAATAAACAAATGAGGTTTGGACAGTCTGGCTCCAGTGTGACCTGGCTTGAGGGATTCTTCAACTCACTTCAGACTTTTAAGTCCAGAAAAGACTATAACGTACATCAATAATCAGTTTTAGTCTGAGACCCATACAATTGTGATCTAGTGGACAGCTGGACTATTTCACACTTTACCATGATCCTGAATAATAAACCAAACCAGTTTCCCACTTACCTTTAATGGTAACGATAACCTTTAAGGTTATCTTAATGGTAGCTATGCAGGGATGGAAAAACCTGTTTGTCTTCATCAGGTTCAAGACATGTTGTATGTCCAAGCAGTATATTGCACTTCATTACATGCTTTAACTATAACCATGGGCCCCAGACCTCACCCCTCCAGATCTTAAATGGAATTTAGTTTTGGTGCTTACAGTACTGAAAAATTTACATTTTAAGAAATTCCAAAAACATTTTACCTACACCTGGATAATTCATAACATGCTACAGTTTTCATAGGATCTACTTCCTACTAAAGAAACAATCCTTAGGAAAACTATTCACACACTATGTGTGTGTGTTTGTGTGTGTGTCATTTTTCAGGGCTGTAAGCAGCACAAACTAAATTCAATTCATCTTTGTTGTATTTGGGTGGAGGCAGATATCTGAAAACCTGGACAAATAAAACCAAAACTATCTGTATGGAGAGATACCACTAGAGGGAAGTGAGAGAGTATGCTTTTTTGTACAGTAATATGGATGAAGTGACCATTAAAAGCTAAAACATTTAGCAGACTGCAGCACATGAATATGAAGGATGACTTCAGATAAAACATAATTTCTCCCATAAAAATGTCCTCTGACATATTAAGTTTACTTCATTGGATTCTATGAAAGGTGTGTACATGGTTGTTTTTCAAAGTGACTATATAGTTCATCCATCCATTCTTACAAACACACAGCTAAACATAAAAACACACATGTGCAGTGCAGTGTCTGATCATCGTTTATTGACCCCTGTTACACTATATTGTACAGTTAATTGTGCAAAACCGTTGTGACCAACAATGCTGTTCAGTACATTGTGCAAACAAGTGAGAGGGGCAGTAGCTGTTTACAGGGGTTTGTTTGGATCTGATGTCAGAAGAAATGTCCCATTCTGCCATTCTGTCCTCTGATTACTGTAATCTTGAAAGTGATTGTACCCGTGTAAGATCAGTCTCACCTCACTGCTGAGCTAACACATTTCTGATTGGTCAGGGCAGGAGGTTTGTCTATTTTCCTTTGGTAGTCTTTGGCACCTCTTGTTCTGGCACACAGAGTCCCATCTCTCTCTCTTTGTCTCCATGTCTCTCTCTCAGTATGTGGGTTTCTAGCTACGTTTTTCTGGATGGAAACATAGCATTTGTCTCTCTCTGTCTCTCTCCTCATGTCTTCTTTGGCCAGCCCTTGGTCCTGACTGCCTGTAGTGTGGGAGTGGACAGCTGCTTCCAAGGCTCCTGGTCAGTGAGCTTTCCACAGAGGGTTGTGGTACACCCAGCCTTCACCCTACAGACACACATACAGATTGAAAATAAAAGCTTTGGCAGCATTTGCCAATATCACATCACCAAAATTGAAGTTTTAAACATCTACAATTCCACAACAACTAAGCAATTTATTTGATAAAGATCATGTGATATAATTGTTTGTCAAGAGTCACAAATAGTTTATACATCCTCAGGTTGTTCTGCAAGATACAGAACAAGGGCCATATTCAGGATCTGAATGTGTTGTTTTCATAGTTGTCTGTCAGTCCCATCAGTAATAATTAAATTGGCCCTGCTCCTCAGCCTCCAGATAAGTCTGTGTGTTCTACTGCCACTCTGCACACTTTGCTCACGAAAACAACACACAATTCATAGCATATACAACATAAAAAACATTTTTTTTAACTTTATATGAAATATCAATGTCTTATAGAAATGTTTCGGTCCAGGTGCTCTCCCACTCCTCATACAATGTTTGGAGCCCTCCTACACTCATTACGAAGTTACGAGGATAACACAGGTGACGTCAGATACAGTAGTTTATACAACATAGAGGCTATTTGACCATCCAGCAAGCACTTCTGATGAAGCATACTGGTAGCTTTAGGGGTCTCATTGGAATTGGGCCTTGGAACTGTACTGACCAAGTCAATAGCTGAGATCTGGGAACACAGAGCATCTGACTGGTCAAGAAACACGAGCAGTCAGATGATCAGACAGGCTAGAAACAAACACCCAGGTTAGCCTAACTTATTTGGAAAAGAAAAAATAAGGAAAATGATTAGACAACTGACAACTGTCTGTGGTAAACATCCATCATAGTTTCATCAAATTCACTTCCTGCTTCAACTTTGACCTGCTGTACTTACTGTAGTTGTGCACATTGTTTTGTGAAATGGACTATTAGCAACATTTGCCTTTGTTTACAACCTGTCTGACTGTCTCAGTGCTTGCGTTTCTTGACCACTGAAAATTATGTCACCATGTTCTGAGATGTCACCATTTAACTTAAGTAAAACATTATCATAAATAATAGAAATTATAGGAAATTAACTGGAAATAACCTTTAAAATCTATATTCACAAATCAGCTACAGGAGCAACTCTTCCTTTCACACAAACAACATGAGCCAATTGAAAGGATAACTGATCACTCCCGTTCCAACGACCTTGCACTGTTGTTACAATTGGAAAGAGACAAATTAAGTTTTGAACAGGAGCGTTTAAAACATTCTTTAGAAAGAGAAAAATTGGGCTTACAACAGTTCCAGTTGGAATTAATGAGAGCTGGTAAATTGGTGAAAACTGCTGAGGGTGATGTAAGTGTTGCTACTGGAGTTGTGTCATCTCATTTCAATGTTGGGAGCAATTTACGTTTAAAGCCAAGATTTGATGAGGGAGATCCTTATGGAGAGAATTTTGTTTCTTTTTAAAATAGTCAAAAAAAGTGGTTTGAGAGAGAAACTTTCCATACTTTTGCTTTCAAACTCTAAACTTTTGCTTTCGAACCCTAAAGCTTTGCTTGCGAATCTAAAAGTTTTGCTTGCGTATCTAAAAGTTGTGCTTCCGGTTTTGCTTTATGCCGTGGGTGGGACCTACGCAGAAAGATGTTTCTATTGGCCAGTTTTGATGTGAGTGACAGCTTGGCAACATGCCGTCAGTTAACGAGAGAGGCTGTTTTGAAGTCCGCCGGAGGAAAGCGGAAAAAGTCCATACGAATGTAAGTGTCTTTACACATAACTTCCTTACTTAGCAGTAATGTTATGTTTGAGCTAGATGGCTTTTGTTTAACGAGCTGTGCTGTTAACGAGCTGTGCTGTTGTAACGAGCTGTGCT
>JAVQJL010079549.1:0-12843 GCA_036024295.1 Nannoperca obscura
TTGCTATTGCTGTTGTACTGTACTGCTTTATGTTCTCCTTCCTCCTGCTCTCTCTCTCCTTTTCTTTCAACCCAACCGGTCGAGGCAGATGACCGCCCACCTAGAGCCTGGTTCTGCTCGAGGTTTCTACCTGTTAAAAGGGAATTTTTCCTTGCCGTTGTCGCCTAGTGCTTGCTCATGGTGGGAACGTTGGGTCTTTGTGTGTGTGGAAGTTGGTCTTGACCGGCTCCATGTGATTGAGTGCCCATGAGATAACTTTGTTATGATATGGCGCTATATAAATAAAATTGAATTGAATTGAATTAATTTGACTCTCTTTTTTTTTTACATTATTTTATGTAGTTGCGTGAAATGTGCCCTTTCATTACAATAGATTTTTTGATACACATGTTGAGATAAAAGAGGGCAGGTGCGTACCACATTGCATTTGTATTGCCAGCATATATTGTAGTAACATGACAGCTTTGGTGATGGGCTTTGTCCAATACTTTGGTTTATGACCCAATTCCCATCAACTTCAGTTGAACTTTGTGCTGATTTGCAAATGTTAAAATGCTAAACGTAGATAATGAACATGGTAAACATTAGTCCATCTTAGACCAAGTACCTCATGGCTGCAGGCACTTGGTCGTGTTAGATTATCTTAACCACTTTACTCGGAGATAAAACTGAAATTTACTGAAATCCCCCATTGCTCAGCAAAACTGTGTGCCTGCAGAGCTATAGTTAGTACATTTGGTACTAAGTAAAGATGGTTGGTCTGTAAATCCTGATGGATGTTTACAACTGACATATTGGATAATCATTTTACCAATCACCTTCATTTTATCTTCTATTTGTGTATAGGATATTAAGAATATTAGGTTTCTAATCCTCTTAATACCCTAGAAGGTTGAACTGGACAAATAACTCACTGCCATCAAACACCATTTGACATTCCAGCCCAAGTCTGTCTACAGACTCATTTCCATTTGGAAATCCTTCTTATCCCTTCTCTTACCCCTTGTTTTCTCACTCTGTTCATGCTTCCTGTCCCTTAATCTCATCATCTATCTTTTAGTTTTCCTTTGTCACTGTTTCTCAGGTAAGTGAAGGAAGCTTTGGTGCCACACAGAGGGACGCACTAAGAGGTGACACTGAAACAAAAATGTCCAAAAAGCATAAGGGGATGGGGGGTAGGGTATAAACAGATTATTGTGGGAGGTGCTTTGATTGCTCTTCTAATGCCTTTTGCTGGTTTTCTATTTCAAGCCCTGGTGCCAGGCAGAAAATTCAACCAAGTGGAAAAAGAAAGTGGGAACGGATGATTGAAAGAGAATGAGAAAGATTACAGGTGGCACACAAAGTGACCACAGCGGTGGTGGTTCTGGTGTGTGTGTTTGCATGTGTGTGCTTAGAAACGTGTATATCTATTTTACATCAGTAATATGTGTGTGTGTGTGTGTGTGTGTGTCTGCAATTATAGTTCTGTGCAGATACACGACTGGAGAAAACTATTATGGGTGACGGTAAGTTCCAGATGAGTCAAATTGAGGCAGATATCGTATTTTTGATCCTATGCATTCTTCTTCCTTGTCAAAAAAGGGCACCTACATTACCCACAATGCAACTCAACCGGTCAGAGATTCAGGTGTGTTAGGCTAATCTGGTACGCGCAATAAGCAAATTTCTACAGCGTTTTCAGCCACACCCAACTTCGCACAGCTCCTCTGGAGCCTCAATGTTTTTCACATATGCAGTCATAATCCCCAGCACTGTAAACAGACTCTGATGTGTAAAATCGGTGGAGTTTCCCATTTTGGGTGATCGTTAACATACGTGTATGCACATGCCTGTGTGTGTGTGTGTGTGTGTGTACTTGCATGCATGTGAGCATATTGATGTCCTCTGAAACTCATGCACCTTTGTCCCTGTATGTGTGTGTCTGTGTGTATTCTGGAATACATCCATATCTCAGATACAGTCTTGTGTGAGTGGGTGCATGTGTATGATTAGATCACAGAGCACTGACGCACGGATGTCCTTCAGGTAACCAGATTTGTCACGTTGCCGAGCGTGGCCATCAGGTGGCGATGCTAAGCGGCTCAGCATTGCCACGGAGGTCACTGGGATTGTATCCCAGAAACACCCTGGAGAGGCAGGGAGGTGGAGCAGCAGATGGAGGGCAGGCAGCAACACACTAATGACAACACACTAATAACACAACAGCACCGCTGGGGTTGATGTACAACATACTATTAACGTGTAGCACGCTAGGCTAGCCAGATTATGCCAATCCACTAAAGCTATTAGAGAGGCATCGAGCTTGAATGTGATGTGTTTCCTGTAAGGGCTGAATGAGTGAGGGGTGAACAGTGCAGCTGGGGGTTTAGAACTAAAAGTCTTGAAAGAGATTATGATGAATATTAGAAGCAGAGTAAGAGAGGAATGAAGAATGAGAAACAGCATGTCATTCCTGCCTCCCCTTGAGGGTCAGCTGATGTGCACTGGGTCGCTACAAAAAAAACATTTGATCCTCTGATGGAGCAGTCGACCCTTTCTCCCTTGTGAGTCCCTGATTAGAAGAAAATTGTAGATTTATGGAGGATTTCTCCTCATCTCTCACTAATATTAATCCGTTCCAGAGGTTAGCTATTAGGAGGCGGATCACGTTTTTTTGGACTCAGATAAAGAAAATCCAATCTGGATCCAGCGTGGAACTCAACATTTTCTAATTAATAATGATATACAACATATTGTAATCCATGAGTCGAAAATTCGGCCTTCATTTGCAGTGACTTTGTGCCAAAGATGAAAATTGTAGAGCATTACCATAATGTTGCAGGAAGTTAACAAATGATCCAGCAATGAATTCCAGGCAGCAAAGCTAAGGATGAGCTCTTCCCGGCTATACAAGTCCTGTCCACACCTACCCCCACCCCATCCTTCCCATCTCAAAGCCAAGAGCAAGAGAAGAAAAAAAAAGGCAGCTGATGGAAAAGAGAGGGGAGAAAAAATGACAGAGATAGACAAAGGTTGATTAAATTGGTTTTCAATTCTGGGTGTCTCTGTCTGAGGCTACTGCATTAATTTGCTCCATTACATATTTGAGAGCCAGTGAGTGTATTAAGAGCTGCTGTATATCATATCAGTGACTGCTCTGAGAGCTCGCTGCCAAAATAAGAGCTCCGGGTCCATCTATTGGAACATTAACCGAGGTGACTCGGCATGCCCAGGCCCAAATACAGCTCATACTTTATGTGAGAGATTCTTCAGTCACCGCAGTGGTCTTTATGGCTGCAGGGCGGTTGGCGTGAGTGTGTCAGGCTTAACATGTATTTGCCTGGGAGCTGCTGATTCATGATGAAAATGTATTTTCAGCGGATTCCGCTTAACTGCTTTGTCAATGCTTTACCTATGTATTAAGACTCCACTGAAGATTTCCTGGCTCAGGTCATGTAAGACATTAATTAAATGCAAGGTTTCTGGTTTGATTCCACAAATCTACCCTAAATCCTTAGCTCAGGATCTATGTCAGATTTATTTTTTCTTTATCTTTCCCCCATTTACAGTTCAAAAGGGTAAGTAATAAAAAATGTATGAGGCTAATATATGAGATGATCATTTCAAGAGGCTGCAGTGCTGGTGAACATTTATTAGATGGATTAAGGACAGCATTTACTGGGTTAAAGGCACATTGACACAAGTGTTTATAGTTCTTCAAGCTGATCAGACCTCTGCTCAGGAGAGGAGCTACACTGGAGACAAAGCACATCATTTGACATGTCAAAAGCACAGGTGTTACTGATAACATTAACGATGACTCTGTGGTATTCAAGTGTCCTAGTAACCTGGGACAGTGTGACAGTAAGCCAGCATGCACAGTATCAGGACCGTGAAACTGATGCAGCTAATCATTTGTTTTATTATTTACACTTGTGCTTTTCATACTGTTGACCCTGAAAGAAGAGCCCATCACGTGAGGTCTCCATAAACTAACGGCAGTTAGACAGTAAGACTTGTCCCGCCCTGCAACAAAACTAACAGCAGAGCATGGGAGATGTCAATCAAGTGTGGTCTGTACACGCCTACATAGTTCTAAGAAGACCTCTAGTCAAGCAATGTGAAAACACCTGTGTCAGTGGCCCCTGGGTGTGTAGAGGCATCACATCCAGTCAATACCAAAGTCGAAAAAGCCAGTTGCTTAAATGTTTTAGTTAATTATGTATAAATTAATTTTTAATTCCAGGCAAACCCTTTCATAACTATTGCTAGCTGGTGAACTGAAGGACGCTGGGGCAACATAGGTTTACAGTATGTTATTATTTCACTCCAAAACTCAGCTAGTTGATAACCACAAAACTTACATAATGGCAAATCAACTTAATTGGGAATTGTTTTTAAAAAGGGGAACATAACATTTTGACTCAAAATAATTTAAATCCCCCCCATCTCTATTCCTATGCCAATCTCCTATTTTTGCACATCTTTCAATATTCAGCAAATATGGTTCTCTGAAGAAAACAGGGGGCCAATCAGATTTAAACTGGGGCCAATGGATCTGCCCATGCACTTGTGGCCACAGTGGCCAGCTGTGGAGATTTC
The DNA here is from genome assembly GCA_036024295.1 of Nannoperca obscura. Lineage (NCBI taxonomy): Eukaryota > Metazoa > Chordata > Actinopteri > Centrarchiformes > Percichthyidae > Nannoperca > Nannoperca obscura. The sequence continues at coordinate 4,585 of JAVQJL010079549.1, forward strand.
TCACCATGCAGTCTTGGGCACCCCGGTGGCTCACCTGGTAGAACATCCACTGTTAAAGCTGAGTCCTCACCACAGCAGCTAGGGTTAAATTCCAATTGAGCCCTTTGGGTCATTCCTGCCTTTCCTGTTTCTCTCTTCAGTTGTCACTAATTAAAAAAAGGCAAAAATAATTTAAAAAATAAAAAAGTTACAGTCTTTGTTTTTGACTGTAGCTCAGGCAAGACATTTTTTTGCCATGATGGATTACCTTTCTCAAGCAAGTTTCAAGTCTCTCCAAGTTGATTTTCATATTGAAATGAATGGAAAGCAGCAGCTGCCTGGAGGGTGGGAAATCAATCTAAAAATGCATTGTATGCTTTGGAAAACAGTCAGCAGTAATGTAAAACATAAGCGATTTGTACTTAATGGGCTGAAACATGCAAAAACATTTGCACGGTTTTGTTAAATAAGCGGTTGGGTTACGGGCTTGCTGTTTATTAAAAGTAATAATAAATGACTAACATTTTGTCTGATGATATATTGTGGGATTTTCCCTCTTTACTTTTTAAAGCCACATAACAAAATGGAGCAATATGACTACAATTATAAGATTTTATCCATCAGGAGCTCTTGATGGATTACAAAAATGTTTACTTTGTTACCACAAAAAATTGAATACTCTCACATGACTCATCGTAAATGAAGGTCATGCTTACCATCCTGGCCCCTATACACACACACACACACACAGTCAGTATTTGTGCATGTGAAGGGGAGCTCTTCAGGGCTCTCACCACTCTTTCAACAGTGCTATTCATCATGTTTTTCCATTTGGGGTGTGTGCAGGTGTTTACTGTAAGGGGGAGAAGAAAAGAAAAGATGAAAACAAACGTCAGTGGCCTCAATGTCTGGACAGCAGATGGAGAGGAGGATGGAGACCGAGTGACACTGGATAGGAGACAAAGTCAAAGAAAGCAGAGAGGGAGAAAGGGGTCAGTCGTTAGCAGAGCCTGAAACTGAAATATTGTTTCCCTATCAGCAGAATCTGAAAGGGAAAGAATCTTAGCGTGAGCCTAGTGATGTTATTGACCACCCACTAGGTGAAGGGAAACTTCCAGAAAAGGAGAAATGCAGAGTGGAAATGAGTTTCATGGTTCCACGCAGAGGCCAAGCACCGGACATCCACTGTGGCTACAATAACTCGTGTGTGTGTGTGTGTGTGTGTGTGTTTTCTGCATAAACAACATAGGAGTGCAGTCAGAGCACTTGCAAGACTTGGGTAGCTGTGATACTCTGCTTGTTGAATCATCAAGGTAAAACATAAGCAACAGTGTTAGAAATTATCTGGTTCTTTGATAAAAAACAAGCCTGTGTACATAAAACAACTCAGCTACATCTCCAATTACTGAGCATAAAATGCAGTTGTGTACGGTGCTCAGGCTGAGCAGAGGGTACACTCTCTACAAACCTGATAAAACATTCAGACATTAAATCAGTTCACCCTGGTCATTTCGATGAATTCAGCATTTTTCTCCACAGCAATGTCAACTGAGGGCATCATAACCGTTCACCCACGTCCCCCCTCCGAAAGTTCTGACTAAACAAAGTAAGTGAATATATTGGGATTTTTCATATTTTATATGTTCAACTAATAATGTAGGTTTTCTGTAAATTACATTTTCAAACACAAAGTTACAACAGACACTTTCTCAAACCTGTTTGTGCTCTGCCAGGAATAACATTATTTGTGTGAAATAGTGAATCCTTCATCTGTTTATTCATGTTATTGATGCCTAAATAAATAGCTGTATTCAAATATACGGAATCTAAAAATACTAGAATCACCTAATTAAACATGTCCCATGTGTGACTTTTTTAAAACTACACATAAAACTTCCAAATTCCCAGAAAAAGTTCGAGGGGGTTCCCCTCCTAATATCTGAAATGTGAAAGTGTAATACAGAAAACAGACTCCAAAACGCACTGGATGCATATTGTTCACTGAACTCTTTCTGCTTCATGTTGCTGTGACTGATTAACACATCTGGACAGGTGTTTTGCAATTTGAAAGGCTGGAGGACGACCTGACTTTGCACTCGTGCAACAGCTTTTTGTAAACTGGGTGCACATTGTCTGTGGCACATGATACTTCCCTCACTCCGTGTTCTGTGTTTGTTCTGTGTTTTACTGAACATCCAACGTGTAGCTACTGGCTAAAAAGTTAATGCTATAAACAAGGAGAATACATAGAATTTCAAATCTCAAGCCTCAAGCTATACATGTATATAAACTATATCATAAAGCTGTAGTGTTGTTAATTCAGGGACACTGATGAGATCTTTCAAACAAAACTTTGAAACAGCTTTTTCCACTTGACAACTCCATCTTCCCCTTCCCCTCTATATGGCTCACATTAATTATTCGCCTAAACTAAACTAAACTCAACCATAATCTAATCTAAAACTAAGCTCAAGTCACAGCTTCACATGTCATCACCTTGCTGTCTTTTCTTCATCTGTCTGTTCCCGTGGTGACCTTTGGCCCAAAGTAAAGTAAATACCAGAATATACACAAAAGAGTGGGAGACATTCAGCCGCTCACGACTGCCCTCATTTCCTTTCCTCACTTGTTGTTGATGTCGACACACACTGCCTGGCTTCAACCACCCCCTGGGTCAAGGGTCATACCCACAATCCCCCAGGCAGTGGTTTGAATCTATGTCCTGCTTCCCTGGTGAAACCTACACAGTTCCTGATCATTAAGTTCAAGGAGTTATTTATGTGCCCATAGCCTGCTCGTGACTGTAATCTGCATTTCAGCAGTGGGTGAGAAGTTAGCGTGTTCATTGTTATCTGAAGCTGCAAAGGAGATAACACGGACTACTAACACCCACGCGCAGATATGAGGGCTGCGGCAAAGTGTGTCACAGCATGCGTGTGCATGTGTGTGCCCTCCTTCCTTGCTGTAAATCCCCCCCACCCGTCACATTAGCCTAATGAAAAGTAATAAGAGCGCTCCAAATGATCTACTCCCTGAGGTTGCCTCAGAGCTGTGTGAAATAAGATAACATTAACCTGAGTTATATGGCCTGCCAACGGGAAGTGCCATAACAAGACACACACACACGTGACCACACAAACACACACACACACACACACACATCCATTGTATCTAGTGTTTACTCTCCAACTGGGAGTCCTGGTATCACAGAGACCATAAACTAGCAGTGATATGAAACAATAATAAAGACAATTCATAGATGAAACAGAATAAATATACATGTAGTCTGTGTGTGAATATGTGTGTTTTACTGGCCACAGCATGTATTTTTATAGGTTCTCTGTTGAGTTTATTTGTGCTTGATGTTTTTGTGTGGTTTTACATAGCGTTACATGCAGCTGTGGGAGCTAGAACATATTGTATATTGATATCACACATTTGCGTGTTTTTGTGTGAGGAGGAAAAGCAGAATGAGGTGGCCAAGGTGGGCAAAGAAGAAGAGAGAAAAGATAAAGAGGAGACAGAGTTGGAGGGGTGAAGGAGAGCATAAATCTAATGATGGCACACACAGAAGAGAGACGCAGAGAGAGTGCACTGGCAGATCATACATACACACACACACACACAAGTATCTGTGATAGTGGAGGCTACATGAAGAGGAGCATTATCTCACACTTTGTGCAAGACACTTAAACACAAAGAGACACTTCTTAACATTTGTCACACATGGTGCAGTAGGAGAATAAAGGCTCACATGTGATGCGATTAGAGCGATTATTAAAAAAATAGCATATGGATTGTGGCGTAAAATGAGTGATGACTTGTTGCTTTGATCAGGATTACATATAAAGTCTTCATTTACACGTGGAGGTAATTAACTATTCAATTATGGTGTGGGCATTTGCATTTGTTAATTGGAAATAATGCCATTTTACTTGATTCGATGACCTGTGGGGCAAGGTGATTAAAAAGTAGCACATTATCGGGTGTTACATGAAAAGGTTTTATGTCAACAAATCGGTCTAATTTTGCAGTGGCCCACTGATTTGATGTCTGATTACAAAGAGAAGCCAGTAATCATTGAGCTCAAGAACAAAAACTCACCATTAGTGCTGACTTTAAAGGTGAAAATTGAACTTTCTTTCTGAAGCGTGGTCAGGCCTGAAAAAACTGTCCCTATCAAAGGTTATCTCAGACTGGCTTGGAAACTAAATTGGACTACATTTTAACACTTGATATTTTTGTCCACTTGGGACAAGGTCTATTGACAAGCTGTAAACACAACATTGACATAAGCTATGGTTGCCTATTTACACATCCAGCAGATGCTGAGCAACATCAGCATTTATTGGGTTTCCTGTTTCTGGTCCAACATTCACTTTCATTTAATATCTGTTTTGGTGCTGGAAAGGTAGTTTACATTAAAGTTATCAAACTTTTACGACAAAAACAGCACCCAGCTTCAGTTAGAAAAGAGGTCGATGAGAGCGTGGTGAGAAAGGATCAAAATAGTGCAGCAAAACCATGACGTGATTTTGAAAATAGCTACACTGCCAGATCATAGGATCCATTGTTAATTTAAAAAGATTAATGAGTGCAAAAAGCCTTCATTACAAACGTAAATGTTTGGAGAGATTTTACCAGGAAGGGTCTTGCAAAAAGGTGGTGTTGGTTGCATCATGGGAAATGTAGGATCCAGTGTTTTTGGAGCATGACCCATATACTATGGGACTATCAGAGTATTTCAGCTTCGGCTGCTTTGATTTTAACCATTCTTTTTTAAATCTGTCTCACACAAGTCCTTCAACTTTATGAAAGTGCAATGCTCAATCAATGGAGTAGCCCTTTAAGTAATGCAATTGATGAAGTGACCGCTCATGATTTTAAAACTGGAGCCAATCAATAGCAGAATTAGTTGCATACCGCTGGTAGAATGTTTTTAGAGCTGTCTTTCTATCACAAAAATCTTTTTTACAGGGGTGAAGTAAACCAAAAAAATTAACACAAAAACCAAGTCTGGTTGGCTTCCAGCAAGACTGAAACATACACTGGCTCAAAATAATAGTCTGACTATTAGTAGAGATATGCAACCGGGCAACATTTAGTTTAGTTTTTTTCAATGTGACAGAAAACAACAGACCAAGAGACTAATAACACATTGGAATTGTAGGCAAATACATTTATATGAATTCATTCAATGTATAAATCTTCTGAGTCAGTCACAAAAACCTGTAAGTTAAAATGACTTAATTAATTGTGATATTTCTGACTGAACAACTGAAGTGCGAAAGCTTTGTAAAAATACGAGACATACTTTGAGAGTACATGTGTGCCCACCAGGTAAGACAAATCAAACACGTCTTTCCTTCATCTTCACATTCATACACATGGAGTTCAAAACAACAGGAAGATGAATGCGGGGAGAATCCGCAGAGTGCCACATCAAGGAGGAGGAGGAGGAGAAATGGATCTGCACTTCAAACCACCTGTGACGACCTCTGCGGACAGATCCATCCCTCGCTCTCTCTTCCTATCTTTCTCTCTCTCTCGTGCTCTCTTTCTGTCTCGCTCTGACAGATTTATTAAGAGGCAGGGATCAAAACGAGTCCCCAGCTCCCTCCTCTCCTCATCGCTTGCTTTTTCCTCTTGTTCATCAACTGACAGCATCTCCTCCCTCCTTCTTTCTTACTCTCTCCTTGTCCCATGGCCCGAGTCTGTAATCTTGAGCCCTCAGAGAAAATAAGAGAAATAGGGGATGTGGAAGGAGATGAGGAGGAGGAGACGGGAGTGGAAAGGATGAATATTGTTCCCGTCCCTGTGGCCTGCTTTAAAAGATTCTTTGCCATGCACACACACACACACACACACACACACACATACAAACTTGTCACTTTCTTTCCTCTTCCACACATGAAGTTTTCTTTTCTTATCATCTTTTGAAAAGAGTGTGTGCTTTCAGCCAACTTCAGGGGGGATTGTTTTGTAGGGATATAAAATCTGTATGTCACCATCAATGGCGAGCACGGGCTTACTCAGGCAAATGTTATCTTTCCATTTGCCTCACTGATGCTCCATGCTGCATTCAAAGCCTATGGCTTGTCAAAAACAACATCCAACACTGACAGATGGGGGTGTTTCTAAATCGCCATTTTTCTGCAGTGATGCTTTCCATCAGATTGAACACGGAGGGATGTGAAAAATGACAGCAGAGAAAACTGCAGCCACCTCACCTCCTGCCCTGCTGAAGTCAGTCATTTTAATATTTCTTCTTTCCTCTTTATATTGTGCATATCTTCTTTGTATAAGTAGTAGATCATGAGCTGGTGATAATCAAAAGGTAAACATCAACCATCAAAAACACATTCATAATATTCTATGGAAAGATTTAAAGGACCAAACCAGTGTTTTATGCTGTATGGCAGTATGTCCAAGAGAGTGCCCTGATATAACTTTGTTATGATATGGCGCTTTATAAATAAAATTGAATTGAATTGAATGTCCCTCTTGGGCTTGTGACCCACTGTGGTTGCACATATCACTGAGTTGATTTATAGTTTTAGAAGCCTGAAAAGGCAAAATGATCCATGGTCCTGACCCTCAGATTGAGAACTGTTAGTATGTGGGATGCAGACTATAAAATGGTGCAAACTCAAAATAACATCCCCAAAAAGTGAATGTCTCTCTGTGGCCTCACTCACATAAAACCTCACTGTTTATTATTATGGAAACTTGCATATATGCATATGTGTTGTACGCTCGCCTGTAGATAAATTGTGCATTTTTGCATGTTGCTGATCTGCTGTCCAGTTCCTTCCTTTTAAGGACATTACAGGAAACTATGGGACTAAGGTGTTACCCTAGTGTGTCTACAGTATCCAAAAGTATTTTAAATGAAAAGGTCTACAAGAACTTAAATGATAACTTCATAACAAATTATCAGCTACAGGTTTTGACACTATCCACCAACAACGAGGCACTGATGAGGTGTTATTTCAGCCTACACAACTGTTAAACCCTGTTTAATATCCAATGCAATAGCATGTCGTGATGCAATTTACAGTTAACAATTCTCTTACTGCATGTTGTCAAGTACTTAACAGAGTCAAAACCTTTATGCAAAATGTGGAGTACGTAATAAAGATGTATATGAAGTTGAAAAAGTGGTAAACTATATTCTACAAATAAATATGTATACTCACTTCTCCAAAGATAGGCTGCAGGGTTTGACTGCATCATTATATATTTTTTAATTCTCTTCCCAAAGATGTTGAAAGGGACGAGACAGAGCTGCCAGAGACAAAAGGAGGATGAAGACAGAGAGAGAAAAGAGACCAGGCTTCCTCCATTACCCCCTGGCCTCTCTGTCTGGCAGTACGCGAGCTGCAGCAGTGGATGGACTCGGCCAGTCACCTATCAAAGCCTGTCTAATGAATAGTCCTCTAATCCCCTCATTGAGATACAGAGAACAGGCTTGCTGCTAATGCTCTCAGCCAGAGATGCACTCTTTCTCTCCCTCTCTCTCTCTCACACACACACACAGTCTCACACATGAACGAGAATTATGCAAAAAAACAAAAAAACACGCACTATGGTGCACACACAATGGACAAATAATACACACACACCTACACAACATTCACATGCAAACACTGCCTGTGTTTTTTGAATATCACGCAGGTGCCATGGCCTCTCTCTCTCTCTCATACACACACACACACAACAGCACAATACCACTCAACAATATTCTGCCTTTGTACTCAGCCGTAAGCCGCCTTAATTATTCCCGAGCAGAGTGGATTTCAAAGAGGGAAGAAAAGAGGCCCTCGTCATTTTAGAATCGGTTTAACATGTTTATTTTTTTCCCGGCTCGTTTATGAGCCGGCTCGCCAAGTGAGAAATATGAAGTCATTATGTTCAGATTGATGGAGAGAATTAGATCCTGCATTCTCTTTCACTCTGCAAATCATTCAAACACTTCTGTTTTGACATCCTGAGCGGAGCCTCTGTCTTTCATTTTCCTTTTTGCTTTCTTGCCATCTTCCTGTCTCTCTTTCACTTTTTTACACCCATTGTATATTCAGCTAAACATGAAATAAACATACCCGTCTCGTCTTTCACTCTCTTTCCACTCTGTCTTTATGTCTCTTTCATCCTGGCTGCACGTTCAGGCCAGATATCAAATAATCACAGAGACACAACAGCCATGCAAGGCCAGTGGGGGGGGGGGGCGCGGCCCCCCCCCCCCCCCCCCCCCCCCCCCCCCCCCACCCACCCCCCCCC
>JAVQJL010079550.1:0-14568 GCA_036024295.1 Nannoperca obscura
GTGTGTGTGTGTGTGTGTGTGTGTGTGTGTGTGTGTGTGTGTGTGTGTGTGTGTGTGTGTGTGTGTGTGTGTGTGTGTGTGTGTGTGTGTGTGTTTTGAGATGGACAAAGATTGAGTTAGATGGCACACACAAGAGGCCGAGGACGAGAAAGGATCAGAGATAGACGGTGAAAAGAGGGAGAGAGAAAAAAAAATAAAGGATTGGAGTCTGTCTTTTGTGACTGTGGCGTGTCTGGTATCCCGCCAGAGTCACTACCTCTGGATGATTTGAAACCAGCAGTACTGAAGGTTATCACCATTGTCTCGTGCTGAGAGACGCTTACAGACAGTGGGGTGACACTCAGGCCGGGCCAAGACGCACGCATGCGCACACACACACACACACACACACACACACACACACGGCATACAGTTTTAAAGGAATCAGTGGTTAAGCTCTCCTTCTCAACGCTTTTTAATCTTTCTCCTCGGGGCGAGCAGAGAAAGACGCAGTGCTGTGCCTGACAAGATTACAGTGCACAGTGCAGCTGCGGTAGAGTGAAAGGCTCATTGTAAGTCATTGTTATGGCTGTTGTACATGCCAGCGGCACATAAGCTCTTGATTAGCTCTTGCTGTGTGTGACACTGCATTTTCACTACTGGAATTATGGGCTTTAGTGTAGTGTTTTTATTGAGGGAGAATGTAGCTGCGAGGGTCCTAATGGTCTCATGTGATCGTCAAATTGTTTTCATTCACTTCCTAATCAATGGTCTTTAAACACTGCAATACAATGGCCTTCTTGAAAGAGTCAAAGAATCAAAGTAAACACAACAAAATTGCTTTTCAGGAACAGATTTCTACTCATACATTTTTATCTCTCCAACTTGTGTTTTCTGTCCCATCTGCAGGACAATGTGTTGAACATTATCAATCAGATCATGGATGAATGTATCCCCAACGAACGGGCCAACAGAGACTTCTGTGTCAAGTTCCCCGAGGAGATTCGGCATGACAACTTGGCAGGGCAGCTGTGGTTTGGGGCTGAGGTAGTGTATTCCCTCCAGCATCAGTCTAGAGGAAAACAACCTTGTCTTACACGCGTACATAAAAATACTGTGTATCATTTTTACAATTGTGGTGTTTTGTGATCATCAAACATGCCATTGTAAACATAATTTTCTCAGTTTAATCTTCTGTACAAGGCAAGATCATTTATGATGTGTGTGTTTCTGTTCAGTGTTTGGCTGCTGGCTCCATCATCATGAACAGGGAGATAGAGAGTATAGCAATGAGACCCCTGGCTAAGGACCTCACTCGCAGCCTGGAAGAGGTACGCAACATCACCAGAGACCAGGCCCTGAGAGACCTCAACTTGTACACGGACCGCATGAAGGACGCATTGCAACATTTCGACAGCCTTTTTGCTGAGTTTGAGCTCAGGTAAATGAAGGACCAGACATTACTGGCAATCGTAGCAACAAGACTAATCCACATTTCTAATTCTCTCAAGGATTTTTTGGGTCTGGTTTGCCAAAAACATTAAACAAAGCTGTAAATGTCATTATGCTCCACTTTCTTCCATTGCCAGTTATGTGTCAGCCATGGTGCCTGTGAAGTCTCCCAAAGAATACTATGTACAGCAGGACGTGATTGTGCTCTTCTGTGAGACTGTAGAGCGGTGAGTTTACAGACGGACAAACATGTTAAAGAATTACAGCCTATAGAGCTGACTTCATCTGAAAGTCACCAATATGTAAAAATAATATTGGCAAAAGTTTTGATTGTGTTTCCCCCTGTGCGGTTGTCTCAGGGCCCTGAAGCTGGGCTATCTCACACAAGACATGATCGATGACTATGAACCCGCACTGATGTTTACAATTCCCAGACTAGCCATTGTGTGGTAAGTGTTACCTGTCCTCTCCATTCTGCCGCCCACCTCTTTGTTTTCTACTCCCTCCTGACCTCTTACAGAATTTTAAACATATTTTTTAGTGGGCTGGTTGTGTATTCAGAGGGACCTCTCAACCTGGACCGAAAATCAGAGGACATGTCTGAGCTCTTCCGGCCTTTTCGCACTTTATTGAAGAAAATCAGGTACAGTCTGAATGTTGAACATCACAAAAAAAGTATTTCATCATATATTGTCTTTTTTCCTCTATTATTATGTTACAACAATGCTTTTGCAGAGACCTGCTGCAGACCCTGACTGAGGAGGAGTTGATTACGCTGGAGAGGAACCTGTGTATCTCGCAAGACGGGGAGTTGTCCACAGACCAGGGGCTGGCCACCAACGGCTCACCAGCCCCAGTCCAAGAGAATCACTCATTCTGCAGCACCGCTGATGACACCTTCAAGGGGGAGAGTGAAGGGGAGCAGGAGAATCTGGCTCTGTTTGTCTGCCCCAGCCAGGAGGAGGAGCCGGCGGAAGTGGAAAAGGGCTGGGAGGAGGTGGAAACTGAGAGGGGGGAGGAGGAGCAGGAGCAAGGCCTGCTGTGTGAGGAGGCAGAGGAGGCTGAATTGGCCTGCTCCATGCAGTACGACGAGGAGGAACTGGAGCAGCTCAACATGATGGTGTACCGCGTGGGTGACGAGATGTCCACCCTGCTGTCGCCTCCCAGCCAGGGTCAGTCCCCAGCACACCGTCCCCACAGAGGAGAGGCAGGAGGCTCCAGTGGGGCTTCCAGCACTGAGGCCTCTCCCCGCAGGCTCTTGGTGGGCCGGGGAAGGACATGCATCTATGTAGAGGAGGAGGACAGGGTCTTCCTCATGGACGACCTGGACGCAGCGGGAGACGGCATCACCAGCATCTCAAGAGAGGCCTGTAGTTGTATCGCCTCTCCTTCCAAAGCACCCGAGTCTGCTCGTTCTGTGCAGTGCAAGCCGGGACCACGGCCAGACGCTGACAGGAACGGCTGGCACTCTGAGGCCCAGTCCGAGCAGCCATGCCCGCAGCCACGCAGCCAGAATTCACACTGTCCTAATGCAAAGCGCCCACCTTGCACTTCGGCTCCTGGTTCTGAACCTCTACCTTACACCAACGGGTGGGAAATGGGTTTGGAGGGGACAGCGTCTGAAACAGCTGAGGTCATCGCCCACCGCATGGGTGGGATGAAGCTGTCCGCCACAGTCATCTTCAACCCTCGCTCCCCCAGCTTGACGGAGCTGGCCGTGGACAAGCTGCTGCCGCGGCCCGTTCCCTCTGAGATTGAGCCCTGCGGCCCCCTGGTGGCCACTCACTGCTTGCTCAACTCCTGTGTCTGCTGCGGAAGCTGTGAGGATGGCCACGAGGATGCCGTCACCACAGAGACCACTGGACTCGGGTTAGGCCTCGCCCTGGGATTAGACAAACACTGTAAGACCGCGGCCCCCAGCGCTGTCATCCAGTCTTCTGCTTGCCGACTGCCCCCACGAGGTCACGAGCCTCACACTAAGGGTGAGCTCGCCCAGTTGACTCCACCTTCTTCCCGCTGCTCCGCAGAGACCCTGGAAGACTCCCAGCTCTGTGAGAAGTGCCTGGTGGTGGCCCCGGGGCAGGGGCATCACGCTCAGGACTGTGGCTCCAGCAGAGGGGGCGGGCCTTCCCTGTGCAACCACCAGCTGGGGACTGAAAAGAGGCAGCAGGACAGTGGAGGCCGTCAGAAGGACAAGGAGATGGAGAACGACAAGCCGGTATCTAAAGACACGAAGAGGGACACCAAAGAGGATAGCAGGAGGAGCTCCAGGTGTGTTGTCATTGTTATGACTCATTTTACCAGCTCTTTGATTTATATCTGATTCTTGCATCAGCATAAATATCTGTTTTATTTCACCATATTTCATCATATATTTTGAATTATTCTGTTGCTTTCATCCATTCTCATTTTTTTGTCTTATGTTGCATTAATTATATACCTGTGTGTTTCCTTTGCCATTGTGTTTGTTCTGTACTTCTTTTATTTCTCCTTTTTTTAAAGCATTTATTTGGTTGTTTTTAGTTTTCAGAACTCTCCCCTCAGCTCTGTGTCAGGTAGTGACTGTGAGAGTGTGTCGGTCACCACATGTAGTCTGTCAAGCAGTGCATACACTCCCAGGTAACTAATCACTCATGAAAGTGTGTGTCACTGTCATATGGTTGTGAGTGTATTTTTCTCCCCACGCTCTGATAGTAACTAAAAGGTCCTTGTGTGATAGATGAAAAGATTCCTTTGTTCATTTCCAGTTTTATGCCGTCTTTTGTTCGCATTCAGCAATTGATTGAAGTGTCAGTCACTCCTTCCCACATGGGCAACAGGTGACTGCATTAATTTGGCTCCTGGCTTAGACTAATTAGACAGATTGGTATTGATGACCAGTATATTCAATGATAACAGCAACTTTCTGGCAATGTGCATGTAGAGAGTGGATTTGTTTTCCTCTCATCCTCATCGTTTTCTATGATTGATTTAATGGATGAAATCTGAGTTGAATGTGTAAATTGTATTTATTGACCATCTTGTCCTGTCTCTCTTTGCTCCCTCCAGCAGCAGTCTGACCCCAAGCTCGGGGACGTCAGAAGACCTGGACCATCAGGAGATCCAGCTGGCCCTGCAAGTTGCCAAGATGGCTGCCAGGAACAAGATCCGATCACGCTTCCACAGCAGCAGCGACCTCATCCACCGTCTCTTTGTTTGTATATCAGGTAAAAGCTCTCACTCTGTCCGTCACCCCCCCCCCCATCTCTTTGTCTCTCTCATGCTGATATTCCTTATGTGTTCTGGTGTGATGCAGGTGTTGCTGATCAGCTGCAGACCAACTATGCTAGCGACCTTCGCAGCATCCTCAAGACTCTGTTTGAAGTCATGGCAACCAAGTGTGAGCAAGGAGACAACGATAAGCAAAAGAAAGGTGAGGAACATGTCTTAGACATACAGTATGTTACAGTACATTGTCTTTCCCTTATTAATATAATGCAGACATGGTAAAACTTCACAGCTAGTTTCAGCTAATTGTATTTTGGCTTTATAACATGGAATAAATTGCTGATCATAGAAAATCTGCTTTTTAAAAAATAAATGTTTGACCCTGATCAAAATTCTTGAAATCTGTGGTTCAGTCCTGCTTTTTCCAAATAAAAGACGTTTCAAAAACTCCTCCTTTAACAGAAAAAGAACCCTCTACTTTTTATATGATATTTATATGGTTATTTGATACATCTTGACTCTTGTACTACATCAGCTATAATGCTTTGCACTGTCTTAAACTGGTCCATAACTGCAACAGGGCTTTTAACACAAACATCATTCAATCGCACACTACACCGCTTTTAGTTTCTTCTTCTCTGGTGTCGAGCAGGTCCTGTTCTGCGTAATGCAGTGCTGGAGGACTGTGCTCTCTGTCAGGAGACCATTTCCTCATCGGAATTGGCAGCCAAGGCCCGGGAGGGCCAGTTCGAAGGTCAGCAAATCCACAAACAGACACACTCAGAGTTTAGTTCAAATGTCGGCTCGTTCCTTTCCCCCCTTTTCTCCGCAGCAGACGTACTAATGGTGACGGGCTTACTTTGTGTTAACTGTTTCTTGTTGGCTTTGTATAGACCCTCCGGACTGGGTCCCAGATGAAGCCTGCAACTCCTGCATTGCCTGCAAGGCTCCCTTCACTGTCATCCGCAGGAAGCATCACTGTAGAAGCTGTGGAAAGGTACGATAACTCTCAGGAGCCCAGGTGGCAGACTTCTCAGTTTCATGTGTATTCAATAAAACTAATGTCTCATACATTGTGCGTTGCCATCATATAGATAGTAGAACTCATACATTACTGTGTCATTTCAGATCTTCTGCTCTCGCTGCTCCTCCCATTCTGCTCCTTTGCCCCGATATGGCCAGGTGAAGCCCGTCAGGGTGTGCACACACTGCTACATCTTTCACGTCACGCCGTTCTACAGCGACAAAGCCGGCATCTGACCCCAGATCATCACCAAAAGCACACAGTCCGCCACAACAAGAGCATGTGCGGCAGACAGATCCACGGCTGTGTACAAAGCAAATGCCACACTGCTCTGGTAATCTTAATGGTCGTTATCGTACCTGCTAAGCAAGGCCTCCGAGTAAGGCCCTTACAGATGACAGAGACGAGACACGAAGCCACGAGTGATGATACAACCTATTTCTGTTGCTTCTGAGAGAATGGTGGATCTCTGGGAACCAAAGGGGTTGATTTCAGTGCCCAGCCAACACACACCAGTGATTCACAAATGCCTGTCTGACTATAGAGGTGTAAAAGGGAGAGGGGATAAACAGACACGAACACATCCTCTGTAGCAGTTTGCAGCACAAAATCAGAACAGGCCACCTTGTTTGTTTTGTTGCTTTAGGTGTAAAATGACAGGACTTGTGACATATTTTCCTATGCTTTTGCGAGCTTCCTACATTTGTGCCAGAGCTCCCACGGGGCTCGGATTACTCAAAAGAATGTAAGTCGTGATAACCATGTAAATAAGGATAATTCTGGTAATAGCTACACTACAATGTCTTCAGAAAACGGTTGCTATTTATATGGGAACTGGAAAGCAATCTTCACCAGGCTACCACTCCCAGTAAAGCAAAAATGAAAAACAGACAGCTTTTATATATTGAGATTCCGTCATGCTTTTAATGGCAATGAATGTCTAATTCTGCATCACTTTGTGAAATGGAGTCTAGGTTCCAACAAGTTTCACCGTTCACCTCTTGATGGCAGTGGGCTGTGCCCCTTGCTTTTACAGTTGCACCCTGGCATGTTTAGTTTTCTCCGGGGACTCCGCTGCACACTGAGATGGATAAAAGGGATTCCTTACTCATCACCGTCAGGTCTTGAAGTCCCCCTAGTGGAGAGTTGACCTCTCTTCGCTCAGTGCTTTCATCACCTTGTTGTGTACAACTTGTTCTGAACCAGAGGCCTTCTCAGGTGCTGGCCAACAGACTTCAGGCCGATTATTGCCCAATGATTTCTCTTCCTTACACTCGATACAGTGCAATATTGTGACTACTAACTGCAATGATCCTGCACATTTTAGAGACCACCCTTTATTTAAATTGTAGTTATAGCCCATTTTTGAAGAGAGAAGTTTAATTGGGGTTTACACTAAATTAAATCTTTGGCTCGTGATGGACAAGAGCAGATATTTTGTTCCCAGACTGACATCATTTGCACCTGACTTCTTTTCTGCTGGAATCTGCATCCATTGCAATGAGCATCTTCCATGCTTATTACATATTACAGTCTGTACATCTGAATGGTATGAAGTGGTCAATCTACAAAAATGGACCTTTTGAGCGACATCGTTGAAATATCACATTATGTCCATTCTGCTCTGACGTAAAGCAGTTTCTCAGGCATTACATAATCAAAATCACTCACTGCTGTCGGATCGATCTTATTTTCATCAAAGAACACATAAACTCACTTTGAAACGGTATGTTTTTTTTTCTTTTATAAAGAACAAAAACAATGTATGAAGCTATAATTACTTTAATGTAAGATACAAGGAATCATGCAGTAATTAAAGGGCGGGATATCCTATTATTGTTTCAGAGCTTCGTCTTATTTTGTAAAATTCCAGGACATTTCCATGATAAGAGCTGTGTGAAATATTCAACAAACAAATAATGTTATATAGTTTTAAATGCGATGTATATTGAAATAAATAACTTTTTTTCCTGTTTAAAAATGTTGACTGGTAACTTCTCTTTATTTTTTACAGCAATATATCACTGAATTTCTGCCTTGAAACGTGTCAATAAATTTGTGTCCTGTATTGATCAACTAATAAGCAAAAAGAGCCTTGTCCTGTCGGCTTCATTTGTAATGTCTTACTGACATACAGCTCCACAGGCTGGTTGAAGGCAGGTTGGAAATGTTAATAGTTGGGTATCTTTCTGATCTGACTATTGACTGACTGCATGTTCTCCAAAGATGCTCAGTTGCCGCCTGGAGCTATTTTAGTTACTATTTGTACGTTTTTTCCTGCCACTTGAGTAGGCAGTGTGGGCCTACTCGTCAGATGAGCAACACCGCGCTTAACTGAATTTCTGAGTGACTCATTCTTTGATCTTTCGAGTTTTCCACATAGTTAAAGGGGCACCACACTGATTTACAGAAAGATCGGTTTACTTGTCATGAATAACCACGAGAGTTGACTGTCTGCTGTGGCTCTGGAGGGAGCTTTCTTAAGAAACCTTTTAAAGAAAGTTTGTACTATAAACTGGGGGCATGGAGTTTGAAAGACATGGAGGATCTAATTAAACTATGTTATTGTTTAATTAGAAGTACCACATCCAGCCTCTGCTGGTTTTAATTAGAATTTCTTTTTTATTCATCTCTTGGAAATATACCCCAAATGTATGGTAATGCAATACAAAATTGCTGGAGTAACCTAAGAGAAATACCAGGGTATAACCCCAACAAGGACACTAACCTACTGAAACAGCGCACATTTGTGTCAAAATTCCTTCTATAACAGGTAAATCTGTTAGTGCTGGTTTAGAGGCAAGAAGAGCAGAATGACACCCAAGTTCACCGTTATGGTAAGATCCGCCACTAGGTGGCAGCATTTGTTCGTATTGTATTATAATATTATTTATCAGATATAGCACATTACTAACCCTATATATTAATTTATTCGCCCTTAAATATCGAAAATGTTGTATTTAAAATCAGACGAGGTTTCAGGAGAAATGTACAACTTCAGAAGTTGTTGCTTCGACTCTGTGATGCCCAACAGTACGATAATAATTACTGTAACTTTTACTCTAACTGTTTTTAATAGCAGGACAGTATTCTAATAACCTCGCTTCAATATAGCCAGGAGGACTCAATTTTGCAGTGATATCCTTCTTTAAACGCTACAGCTGTTATCTCTTTTCACATACACGAAGCTGACCGCGGTGAGATAATGGCTTTGTGATGAAGAGGTGTGTGTGGGTGAGAGATGAAGAGTTAAATGTGTCCGGCCTCTGCGGGCTGTGATTGGCCCGCCGCTGCAGCGCTGGGACGGACAACACGTCTCCGCTGTGTGCGGACTGGAAGAGTCACTTGGTGGAACGAAGCGGACTACACAAACTGGACTGAGTTTTAATAAATGAGCATATGCGACTGTTATTGTGATTTATGAAAGAGCCACCGTTTTACTGCAGCCTCGAATCCGTTATTTAATCCCAGAGACGAGCGCGCGCTGGTCTGCTAGACGGGGAAAAGTCGACCACTGTCACTTGATTCATGGACTCAACACGGACTTTAGCCAAAAAGATTTCTGTCAAGAGGCTGACACAAGGTTGACTTCATTCATTGAACATCCAGGTACGTTATCGACATATTTAAACCGCGATTTCCTCCATTTTCTTTAAATGCTCCCTATTTATTTGCATGCATACCCTCAAGCTACAAGTGAGCAGCGGCAGTCATATTTTACTGTAAGTGCAGCAAAGATAAACCAGCTCAAACAGACGTTTTCATAAAGTGTTTTCCGTTCAAGACTTCGATCAGCTATTTGAATGTTTAGCCGACATATACATAATTGTGCTTTTACATTAACCAGGACATTAACTTTTCAAAACCCCCAAAAGACTGTGGACCCCAATGTAAAGTCCCAGACAGACCCCAGACATGAGTGTACAACTGTAACTGAACACTGACTTATCACTCTCACAAATGATGTGACATATATATGTTAACATATTGTTAATGTAAGTTTTGAAATCATATAGATTTTTTTTCTAACATTGGCATTGAACTTATTTCATTTTTAACTGAAGTCAACTCAACAAAAACTTTGTGATATGACAACTAAGTTTAAGAGTTTCCAATTAATAGTGCAATCATTGATGTTACTTGTGTATAACACAAAGTTATGTTTCCTATAGAAATGTAATGCTTTTTAAAATGATAACATGTTAAATTAGTTTGAACAACAAAGGCATTATTCTGATTCCTCTGCTAGCCCCATTATCCTCCATGGATTGGTGCTGCTATGTGCACAGACAGTGTGTCACTGTCACCATGTGTCTTTCAGATTTAGGGAACATGAAGTTGTCTTTGGACAGTATGGGCGTCCTGAAGACTGTGCTGTTCGTCTTTGAGGCCGTTTTACTGACTGACTGCGCAAGAGGTGAGAGCTGCTTCATAAACGTTCTTTCTTTCTCACTAATATTGCGTGTTTTAATCCTGGAACGTTACACCAGATTCACAGCTCATTATAAGTCATGGTGACTGGCTGGTTTCTTGCGAGCAATGAAAAAAGTCTCAGTTGGCTCTTAATGTTTTCGCACTGAGAAGTAAGAAATGGAAAACTAAGAGCTAAAAAATCTCTAAACAGATCCCAAGATCAACACGGGGCAGGGGAATGAGAGAGGGTAAGCCAACCCCTACCCCCAGTTTATGTGTGTTTCAGTCGTGGCCATGTATGTGTGTGTGTGAGAGTGTGTGTGTGTGTGTGTGTGTGTGTGTGTGTGTTCACATTCACTACAGCTAAACCAAACAAACATCATCCACCAGCTTCCCAGGGTGAAAGAACACAAGTCAGTGTAAGAGTCCAGCTCTCCCGCGGCTGGCCAAGGGACTGTCTCGCAAACACCGAGTGGAGAGTGGGAGACCTCAGTCTGACCACAATTCACTGCACTGTTTATTGTGCCAGTATCAATACTTTGCTTTATAAAGACAAGTTACAGTGAGCTTTTCAACAGGTCATGAATAACTGTCGAGGCAATTTCTATGATTTCATCCACCATCACTGACTACTGAACCGTGTCTGATGCAATCCAGTGGCGTGAGTCAAAGACCGAGGCAGAACTTGAAACTATGCTTTCGCTTTAATGGCTGAAATCAGAAAGCCAGGCACATTTCCCCCCAGAAAACAAGCTTTGTAGCGCTCTCTTTTTTTTCTCCAGCTCAGCATGAAAGTGAATTCAAGAGGCGTTTGATAGGTACAATACCTGCATGTGGCTATCAGGGCTCAAGGTAGAGGGCCGGGAGGGGGCTGGCGGCAGTTTAGAGGGGGAGATTAGATCTGCGGGTCTGCAGACAATGCCTCATTCACAGCGTGGCAGCCGTGCCTTCACGGCACGACTAAACCAAAAGTAAACAAGACGTGAAGGCTAAATAAGATTAGACAGGCAATTTTGTATGTTTACTGATTAACAGATGTCAGTGAAGGAGAAACCCAGAGGGGAATCCGACGGGATGATGGAGAGTGGAGGTCCGATGGGGCTAAACTGATTTAATGTCAGACAAAAGGAAGAATTCACAGCCTGCTTTTCATAATTTGCCTGAAAGTGGTTACAGATGGAAGATAGACACATGAGCAGATATGTAGTTGGCAGGCAGATGATTTTGAATGATGCTTGACAACGTGTGAAGTGTAAATATCCCACAGTTCTCCCAGCAGAAGCAGCGATACAGTGAGTTCAGTGTTACAGTCTAACTGCAACAGCTTGACTCTGACATCCTGTGAAATACAGTCGGGGAGTTTTAACTCTGAACGTGTGCTTTTATAGTGAAGTCAAGGCTAGAAAAGCTGTAAAACTGTCCCTGTAAAATTTAACAATGCATGATGACATCTTTGACAAATGTAAATTAAATTATAAAGGGCAGGCCCCTTTCGACTTATGTGTGAAACAGTATAAAGACATTGGAAGTGCTACTTTACTGCTGTTATCTAAACATTTCAAACAATGCACCTGAGAAGACATTTCAGTTTGGGCGAACAATTTTAGGCTGTTGCTGTCAGTCATCCTGCGACATCTGACCCTGGATCCCCCTGCCCCTGTGCCAAACACACACACACACACACACACACACACACACACACACACACACACACACACACACATATGGACCCTCCCTCTCTCCACTGCTACGACTTTGCAACTGGCGAAGCAAGAATTATTTCTTAAGACCCCTCTAGGAACCCCCGCGACTTCTTCCGTTCCAGCACCTTTTACTTCCCCCTCTGGTCCTCCGCCACCCCCCAGCAGCTGGAGGAGGTGCTCAGTGATGTGTCCCAGCAGAGCCTCAAATGTGGTGACAGGCCTGGGGACCACTGGGCTCCACTAACTGAGGAATGCAGCAGCCTGGACATGTGGATCTGCAGAAATGCACCCTGGGAGAAACAGAGAGGCACCAGGTGTCTCTGTTATGCAGCGGGGGCCGGCTAACAATGAACACGCACACACCGAGTGGTACTGTTTTTATGCATTTTAATTAGAAACAGGCATCGAACACAGTTGTGTCTTTTTTGGACTTGCATGTGACTCCGCTTTATTCCTGTTTTCTAACACCATGCACACGTTTGCTTCACCTCTGGAGCCATCTGGTGAAGTTTAGAGCATGCAAACTGCTCTGCATCCTCGTTGGAAAATATACATTTTATAGCAGAGTTACATCATGGTTTCATAACAAGAAGCTACTATGAGATAAATTGTATGCCAAGGGCTTTTAAAATCACAAGGCCATTTGGCTCCCAGACAGTTTTCCATTTCCTTTAACCGTAATGAGGCTAGTTTCTCAGTAACCAAATGCCCCAAAGTCCTCTTATTTTTTAAATAGCTCCTGAATAGTAAGAAGGTGTAACAGTGGTGTTCTGGCTCATGGGCGAAGCTGGTGAGACGGGGGACTGAAAAAGCTCGGCTGTGCTGCTGGGTTGCATGTTTTTTTTACAATCCTTGAACAACTCGCACTTTAATGCTCCATTTCGGTATTAGAAGTAAAATCAGTTTCATGTTACGTTTTGTTTTCCAGCCCACAGCAAACAGCTCGCCTCAAGGGAAGTCAAAACATCTCGTCTTCTGCTTCAACTCTCCTCTGTGCTCAACCGTTCAACGCTTCACCTCCAGTTTTCTGCGTTTTGCCAACCAGACAAACCAACACAAGCCTGTCCCCCTTCTTACACACATGTCCCCCTCTTTTTTCCTGCTTTTCTCTGCATTTCCTCTCATTTATTACCAGCGTAAAGTCGAAGGAAGTGAGTTAAGTTAATGTGCTGTCGTTAAAACAAGGCATGAGCTGACCTTTACTCCCACCCAGCCTTTCTCAACTCTCTTTAGCCCCTATTTACTGAGTCTGGGCCCATTTGTTGAGAACAATGCATGGATTATTACGTGGAGCGGTCCCCCCAGGTTGGACAGGGCCACGCAGCAATTAATTTTAAACACTCCTCATCCCTTAAGACCGGACTTATTTGCCATCTATTAGGACTCACAGTAGACGGGGGAATATCTTTACTGAGGCGCTGCCATTTAGAGGTGCGTGAGAAGAAGTTACGAGAGTGAATGAGCGCTGCTTTCGTGCGTCTGAATATATGCATGCGTTTTATTAAGGAGGCTGAAATTACCCTGAGAAAAGTCATGGTAATGAGACATCCAAGGAGCGCAGGGCAATTTGGAAAACCTCAGAGGTATACCAACAACTATTTCCACTCCGCCTCCTCCTCCTCTCAACCAGGTGGAAGTAATATTCCTCCTGCTACGATCGCTTTGTTTCTGTCACGGAAATAATGGTACCACCGCTACAACCGTGTCCGTGTTCTCCATCTATCAGCACACACTGCTGACCCTGTCTGTTCAGGAGGAAACATTCGGAGAGAGGAATGTGTCAGACTTCACCCCTCCGACGGGAAAGAAAGGAAAGGGCTGTAGCTGTGATAAGTAGTCATAATGGAGGTCAGTTGGTGTTTACTTTAGCAGGGTCATATAATCCCTGTGAGCAACACTCCCCTCATTGACTGACTTTAATGGCCACTTCAATTAGCATTCATGTGGAATTTCAACAAGCCGTTGTCCGCGTCCAGTATTTGTCGCTTTCAGCTGTATGCTAATGCTTAGATGCACATAAGAACTTTTTTTTCTTTCATTATTTAATAAAAACGTATTGAATCATACGCAGGTCTCTGTGTGTACAAAGCTCATTAGTTTGTTTGGGCAGTTGGCTGTGGGAGTGTTTTCAGACCACACACACTCTTCCTGCTGGCTCAATGGATTTGGGTTCAGTTAAATAGAATTCCTTTTGCTCCCGTTAACCTTCACAAAACCCATGTGGCTGTTTACAAAGTGCGCACGGAGGTGCCAGACTGTCACCATTCAGATGATAATCAACTTTATGTGCTTCCCTGGTCTGACTTGCAGGATTTAGCAGACATATGAATAACAGATTTTGTATTAATTGACAGCTGTTTGGTGTTAAATAAACATCTGATGACACTGGACACTGTTGAGACTCCACGGTTCAGGCTGCTGTGTTACACCCGTGGCCCGAGAGAGCGTGGACAGAGCGAGTGGAAGCGAGCCTGTAGGTGGGGGTCCGCCTCGCTGGAACCTTACAAGTGACCTTACAATAACTTTTCAGCTACACAGTGGGAAGTGTTTGTCTTGCGCAACCCCTCTTTCTAAGCCTCCTTCATTTCTCCAGTCCCGCTTCGTTTTCTCTTTTTCTTCTGAGGAGACAAGTCAATTCAATTCAATTCAATTCAATTTTATTTATATAGCGCCATATCATAACAAAGTTATCTCAGGGCACTCAATCACATGGACTCCCTTTTAACAGGTAGAAACCTCGAGCAGAACCAGGCTCTAGGTGGGCGGTCATCTGCCTCGACCGGTTGGGTT